>JAQGCA010000726.1:0-23468 GCA_034698945.1 Protaphorura quadriocellata
ATTGTATAGATATTATAATTGTAATTTATATGTATAATATCGTTGTAGCTCGCTTGCGAGCTATCGGGTTTTCTAGAGCGTTACGGATTTTGGGATTTCGACCACTTCACGTTATAATTTCGAATTTAAATATGAATTCTTGAAGAAAACTCATTGAAATCGGTGAGCAGCCAGCGATGAGTTGAGAGAATGTGAGGGAAAACTTGATCAGATTCGAAAATGTGCTCGTGGAGTGCAAACCGCAAAATCGGAAAACGAAAAACCGAAAAATAAAGGGCGTATTGATTTTTGACAGTCATTATCGCCTGCCTCCGATTCTCGGGCAGAAAATATGAGTTCGAGTCGGAAGGAGGAACGAAAAAATAAAAAGAAACAACAACTTCTGGCAGAATTTGAACTTTCCAAATCGAACGATGCCGTCAAAAGGGTGAGTTAATTTTTCAGTGACTGAAACCTTTCCAGTAGGACAACCTATAATACTATCTATCTAAATAATGCATGGATTGTAAAAATTGTGATTCCTTTAGGAACGTGTTATGGTAGGTATGATCGCATTTATGATTTAAAAGTTTTATACGGTCTACCTTTTAGAAATTTTTGGCTGTTTGGAATTTAATAATTTTAAGTCATGATTACGCAACTGCTCGACACTCGAGGAAAATATGCTGCCCGCCTAATTCTGAAGACCAAGAAATCTGACAGTGTCTCCCTGGAATTGACTAATACCCTGAAATGTATCGGTCCGAATCAGATGCACGTCAAATCATTGATGTGTACAATGTTCAAAATCTTAAATGACAAGAATTCCCCTGTGCTATTAAGGAACTTTTTCGACAACTCCACATTACATTCTCATGAGACAAGAAGTGCTAATCAGGTTCACCGTTCTACAAAGGTGATTTCTGCGGGGTCCAAATGTTTATCGACTATTGGTGCAGTATGCAGTTCTGTGGAACATTTTAGACCTTGATAAAGAGTGCTCCCTGAATAGCTTTAAGAAGTGTATGACCAACTATGTTCTAACTAAAGAATGTACGAATGTAATATAAACTAATTAGTTTTATGTAATTACGTGACTTTAGATATTGCTGCAAATCTGTCGAGTTGTTTTCTGTCACGACTCTTGCTTATCAGTGAATTTTTACTTACTTACGTCGTAAGGACCCATTTATGGGATGTGTGTACGATTGAAATAAATAAATAACTAAATGTAAATTGTACACTAAAAGGAAAAACAAACAATTTTCCCTTCAACGAATTGAGCATGAGCTGACCTTCTGGGGTTTAAGAGATGGTTGTCAAAAAGCTATGCTAGAGACTATCACGAACCATTTCGGTTTGCAAGAATTTTTGGCCGCGCAGTCTCAAGCCCGCAGTTCAAGTCATGATTTTTTGTCTAATTAAGTTCTCCACTAGTCTTAGTCTTGGTCCGTTGTTCGGCCATAATTTCCTATTAAGAATTGCGAATTTCTAATGTTCGTATGCCACCTTACAGTTTTGACCGCTTAAAGATTTCTGTTCGAAAGGAGTAGGAAACATGGTATGGCAGTAAGTTGTAATTAGCAAGAGATTATTGGTTGATACTGGCGAAATTTTTATTTGACTTATTTTTTAAACTTTTTTTTTTCAGCCGGGAGAACTTCTAGACTCTGGGAATGTCAAGAAGTTAATACTTGACGCCTCTCACCCAAGTAATTTGAACGAAGAAGACTTCAAAGCCTTGAAAGTTCAACTGAGAGAACGTAAAAAAATACTAACGGTAGGTTTTCTAATGACATGAAACATAACTTTGAATGTTATTATTAGCTCAATTAATTTTTTCCGTATTCAGCAAATCCCGAGATTTTACTTGCAAAATGCAGGGATTATGGCATCTCTCTCCGCTGCGTACAAAGACCGTGTTCCAGTATTGATGTCGGATGTTCAACAGTTACTCCTCTATGCTCTTTGTGGGAATTCCGTTGTTGGCCCTCCTGAGAGGTAAGAAGCAAGCAATAATTCCCATTAAAACATTGCGATAATTTACTCCCAATTCCACTCGCGAAAGCCTGCTTATCGGCTTAGATTAGAATCTCATACATCTAAAGATGTATGTAAAATCTTTGTATTCAGGTAATTTTGCAAGGAGCAAGGCAGAATCACATTTGTTTTATCAAGTTATTCATTAAGCATGCAGTTTAGTTTTATAAAGTTAGAAGTTAGTTGTAAATTACTATTCAAATATTTCAATTCCTTACAAGTGATATCACATAAAGTAGAAACCCTTTTCATGTAATTAATTTTTCTCTTACTTTGCAGATGGTGCGGGTTGCAAAAACATAATCGGTTGACACATATCGTGGCAATGGTCATTGAAGGGATCTCATCACAAGAATATTATGCCAATGAGCACCTATTGCCGAAATTGACAAAGGGCTTCCCGGAACGGGTAGAAGTTCTTGCCCCGGCTCATTATGGAAGTGAAGTAGCTAGGGAACTTGCGTGTGTTCCTCTCACCGTTAATCAGAAAGATAACATTTTGAAAAGTAAGTAAAAATATGATAATTATCTTTACCTTAACAATTATTCCGATATTCCGAATCTCCGACTAATTAACAATAATATATCTTTCGTCGATCGATATCCAAAAAGAATAATAAAATGCTGGAACTGAATTCCAAATCTAGTTCAATCAAGAAAAAAAATGTTTTAATCCTCCACAGAATATGGAAGCGTTGAAGCAGCTTTAAACTCCAAGGAGGTTTTTAAAGTGTTCCATTCACTCTTTCCAATTAGAATTGATGGTACTGAAACAGCAAAGGATGAAGACTCCACGGTATTTAAACTTCCGGCTCAAGACATGGTAACTTCAAATATTTTGTGGAATGTGGACGACCTGAGTGATTGAACTATCGGATTTTGAGAATTTTTTTTAAAGTTTCCCAGAACATATCTCATATTGAACATACATCAGTTGATTTTGGAGAATTTCCCTCTGCCGTTCAAGTCAGATGTTTCTACAAGGTTTTTCATTTTCATTTCAATTTTTGCGAATAAAATATTCACATTCGGGGTTTTCATTTTTTGTTTGGTTTTTAATTTTAGGTATGCACATTTCAAAATGACCAAACCCGAGTACGACGAAGTAACTCCTCACTCACCAATATTTGCAATCGACTGTGAAATGTGCATCACCACCGAGTGCCACGAACTAACTCGCATTGCTGTCATTAATGAGGATCTCAAAGTAGGGAATTATTTAATACTGATTGTATGAGTTATTTGTAATTTGCTCGAACTCGAACTGGTAATTTTTATAATTCAAGGTGGTCTATGAGACACTAGTGAAACCAAAGAATCCTATAGTTAACTATTTGACCCGATTTTCTGGAATAACCGAAGAACTTCTGAAGGATGTGACTACAACGTTGGAAGATGTGCAGTCCACTGTGCGAGAGCTTCTTCCAAAGGATGCTATTTTAGTTGGACATTCACTGAACTGTGATTTGCAAGCGATGGAAGTGAGTAGGATTAATAGTTTTGAATAGTTCAAAAAAAATTGACACGAGTTTGACCACTAATTTGCTTTATTGATTCGATTAGATGATTCATCCTTACATTATTGACACGAGTGTGATTTTCAATACGAGTCGGGTGAACCGCAAGCAAAAACTATCAGCTCTGGCGGAGACATTACTCGATGAAGAAATTCAACAAGGTGACGACGGTCACTCCCCAATTGAAGATGCCATTACTACCATGAAATTGGTCAAATTAAAATTGGCAAAAGGTATGTATCGATATTTCTACCCTATCATGCGTGGTTATGGTTAATTCGTATTTTTCGGCGAGCGTATAATATCTAAATACTTGGAACATGTGTCTGTAAATTTAATTTGAGCGGAATAAAGAAGAAATTATTATTATTATATTGTTTGCACTTGGTTGAAATTAATTAATCATGTAGACGATTGGATGCAATACGATTGAAAAACTGAGTACACCTTATTTAATTTTATTTGCAGGCTACAGATTTGGAGACGCTGTCACTGCGGAGGATCCTAACCCAATGGTCCCAGAATGTCAGCTTACTTCATCAATTTTTAATAAAGCACATAAATCAAGGAAAACAGGTACTGTGATATGAGGTTATTGATCCTCTTTAATCGTTTAGTATGACCTAGGGCAAGTTGCTCATTGTATTAATCACATGTATTAATATTTACTATTTACAGTTACGGTAATCGCCCCAGAATCTACAATTGAGGTGTACAAATCTTTCTCCTTTGGTGGCGACTCTAAAGACATGGAGTTCACTACGGTAATTTACTTGTAATCAGTCAGTTTCAGTGATTGAAGTGAAATTAGTTCATTGCAGTTTAGACTGTCTTTTTATCATTTTAATTAGGTCCCAGAAAAAGGACACAAGGAAACAATTACTCGTCTTCAGTCTGCCTACATTGGGTATAATTTTGCAATGGCACATTTAGACGTATCCAAGAAACTGAAAAAGGCCCAGAAGGAGCCGTCCAAACTTGAAAAGTTTATCACAAAGATTGATAGCTGGTGTGACAAAGTGCTTAGTGGTATTTCTGTGAATGGGATGTGTATCGTGCTATTTTCTGGACCAAATGAATCTGACTCGACAGACAACTCAGAAACTCAAGAAGACTCTAATGACAGCTCAACCCTAACCCCGACCCCCTGCAACGGCATCGACAACGACAACTCTCAACAGAAACCCGAAGATTTAAAACCCACAACACGCCGAAATGGCGTATGTTTTGTTCGAATTAATCGACCAAAGTAAATTCAAGGGCATATTACTTTACGGTTTCTAATTAGTTGAGAGTTCTACGCTGCCGTCTTCGTCCCAACTTTTTCAACCCAGAATGAGCTGTCTAAAGAAATCCCCCGTGAAAGAGTCTGACACTGTGTCGGAAGTTTCAGAGCACGAACATGTTAGTTTAAGTGACAATGAACCTAAGTGTAAGAAATTGAAGTTGACTAACTGTAAAGACACTTTTGAAATAAACATAAAATGTATCCTAGCTGATCGATACGATGAAGATGTTCCATTAGTTGATGTGATCGTTGCAAATATAGTTGATCGTCGCGAAGCAGGGAATCTCAACAACAAGTTCCCAAGATTGCCAACTTCCTTGACTCATCTCAAAAGAATTAGATCCTTTCACGGTATTTTACAAATTTTGATTTGTGAATATGTGTCCTCATCGCAAGACATTGGTCCCGAAGCTGTTGCTATGGGTCATCTCGTCAAAATCAGGGAGGAATTCTCGAAGGAAGGAGAATATAAAGGATTGGATATAGAATCCTTCAGAATTATTAAAGTTGCTTCCAGATTGCCTCTAACACACCGTCAAAATACAGCTGCCTCCACACTTTGGCCATGTAATTTTCACCCGAACAAAACTATCGAGAGCTTGTTAGAAGACAAGTACTCCGGATTTGGATCGGACGACATGGAACAAATAAAAGAAAACATAAGTCAGTTACTAAATAAGTACGATGAAATGGGAAGGCCAAGTTGTCTTATTTACGACTCGGCGACTGAGGCTAAGGAGGTGTTGATTTGTACTTCAGGACTTCCAAAAGAAATTCATCCCTTGAAACATGCAGCTATAAGAGCGATTGATGCCATCGCTGAGTTACATGGAGGAAATTCCCTTGGATTTTTTCTTGGACCACAATCAGCATCTGCTGACCAGTCCCTTCTCATCGCCGCAAAATCGAAATTGGTGAGGAATCGACCCTGCGACTACATTTGTACTGGATTAGATGCTTATTTGTCTCATGAACCTTGTTTTATGTGTGCCATGGCATTGTTACATTCCAGGGTTAAAAGGGTTTTCTTCGTCAACCCGAGTCCAAACTGTGGTGCCTTAATATCTGTTACGAAGTTGCACTGTTTGCCCAAAATTAATCATCGTTATCTAGTTTTTCAAGTAAGTTTATGCAAATAGTTTTTGGTCACATTTCAACAGAGAAATGACCTTTCTGGATTTTATGAATAAAATTTATCTTTATGACGTTCTTTGAGTGTTGTTGAAACAAACTGCTTATTTAAGTCTCCAGTCGAACTAAAGTTCCTACATTTCCTTTCCGGTCGGTACAATAGTTTCAAATAGCTAAATTGTAAATCCGACAATTTTAGGCATGCCAATTCTTTAAGTAGACCCTTTTTACTTTAGTATGCCAGAGAATACAATTAGTCTTAAACAGAAACCGCAATCAACATTTAATGTAAAAATTATATTCTCGAAACCTGACAAGTTGCGTCAGGTGTCCTGAGTACATGTACAACAGATTTCTCTGGGATTAAAATTTTGGTATCGTTCCACGCATGCCCTGCCAGATTTAGTTTATTGAAACTTCCAAATGCCAATACTAAATAATTAACGAGGAATCAGAGAATAATTTCGTCTGCCCAATCAGACGTTCGAACTTGACACCAGGATTAGTCTTAGTCGATCTGACTTTTGAAACATAACTTCCTTGTTGAAAAAGGTTGCATGACAATACAAATACAAACGTTGCATACTGACATGACATACCACGAAATAAAAATTAAGGTTCCGATCGGGTCGGGTTGAACGGGTCGGATAATAACTGGTTTGAAATCCGACCCAAACTTTCGGGTCGGATAATAATGGATTTGAAATCCGACCCGAAAATTGGGGTCGGATTCGGATGAAACCAATTCTCAACCCGACTAATTCGGGTCGGGTTGTGGTTCTCTACCCGAAAGTATCGGGTAGCCGTTCGGATTTCGGATAATTTCTCTGTCTTGTAATTGAATGGACTCTCTTGAAATTGAGTGGACTCTCCTGAGTCTTGCACTGAAGACTCGCGCCAGATTTGGGTTCACTTTTAAGTAATATAATTCGTTGAAGCGGAGAACGATTTAGGAATTTCAAAAAATTGTTTCGGAATTTTCTTTTTTGTCGACTATTGAAATGGCAAGCACGAGTATCGGTCATGGTTGATTACTGCCACACGAAATCGACTTTCAGGATCAACTGTTAGCGCATCAATGTGTTTAAAATCCTGGTGGAAATCCAGCAACAGCTGAAGTAGTTTTAATTAAACACGAAAATTTCTATTTGATTCTTTGAGGTTCTTTTCTATTGTTGGAGTTAAAAAAAAGTATTGAAGAAATTGATGTAGTTCGACTTCTGTGAAACATTTAATTCAGCTTCGGATATTCGGGTCGGATAGGAACGGATACCCGACCCGAATTTTTGGGTCGGATTCGGATTAGATCAATTTCCAACCCGACCATTCGGGTCGGGTGACTTTTCAGCTCTTTCGGATATCGGGTCGGATTCGGGTGAGGTCCAGGTTGGAGTTCTATCCGTTGTTCGTGTCGGGTCGGATAAGCGAATTACCCGACCCGATCGGAACCTTAATAAAAATTCCTTCAAGAGAGCCCGAAATACAATTGTTTTACTTACTCAGTTTCCTTGGAATTACTAACAAATTTTTACTACTTGTTTTGTACATAATACATTTTTATTACCTTACACATACAGAAACAGATACTGTCTCACACCCTGTGGCTTATGGCCACGATGAAAACTACCTAAAAACTAAATTAGTTAAATTAACTAATGACTAGCTTAGGAGACCCAAGACAAAACACATTTACTAACCAGAAGATCGGATTTAAAAACAGTTTTGATAGAAAATTAAAACCGAAATTTCTTTCGTCCTATTTCACATTTCATCACTCATTGCGCAGAATTTTAAAATACGGAAAGATAATTAAACATCGTGTCAAGTAATAAATGAAGTAAAATGAGATTCAAACTTTTCTACATATGTTTAACATCACGAGCTCTACAAATGTGGTAAACACACTTTACCAACGAAAAGTTCACTTATTACACAAATCCACAAAGCAAGTACGAAGAAGATGTAAGAGACGCCAACTGAATGCGAATTCGGAAGTTGATAAGGTTCTCCTCCAATTTGTGGTATGTGGAAACCAATCGGGAAGATTACAGCAGCCAAACAGAATAGTACCACTAAAATAAAATAACAATAATTTGACAACGCTCGACGTTTTACGGCAAAGATCATTGAATCCAGAAATTATGACAAGCAGGATTGAGTTCCTGAGTTGGTCAGATCACGCTCAGCGGCGTCACTAGGATTTTTCGGGGCAGGTAGAAAATGACGTTGTATGGAGGAATAGTTTACGGCGTACGTCCACCGCTTGCGGCAGCCGCCGGAGACGAATTTTCTTGGGATATGTTTGACATAGGTTATAGGTTCTATGTAAAAGCCGTTTTTACGTGACGAAACAGTCAATGTGTCGGTGGCTACATTTATTCCAAACAATCCTCCCTGAGGGCCTATTTTTTAACAGCCATGTTATCCTTCAGGGGCCCAAAAATTTAGGAGTACACACTAGATAATATTATGTACTATCTTATCTAGTGCGTATTCGTATTCAGAAATTTCTGGGCCCCTCTTGGCTTTGTACCTGAGATGAGACGCGTACCATCTGGTGCCATCGTCCTAACGCCTGTGTCGGTGTCGAGTATGAAATGCCTAACGTATAGTGTAAGGATCAGTATTTTATAAATTAACTCACTTGCAAGGAAACCAATCCATCGTGCATGTGAAATGACACTCCGTTCCCAATAAGAGACGAGAAGTAGAACGATAGTTGTAGTTATTGCAATACACCCGATAAATATACATAACAAAGTGATGGCCCATTCTGTAGGAAGCGTTGGAGAAATGCATATTTGAGGACGATTATAAATTGTAAGACATTCCCTCATGAGACCCAGTTTGGTGTCACCTAGTAAATTAAATATAAGTATTTAAAAATTAAAAATCCTTTAGAAGATTAAGTTCTTCCGGTTCTCGACATCCCAGCACCAGGTAGATTGGTCAAATGTTTCTAAATTCGGTAATGTAACGTAAATGTGGCTTCGGAGTCTAATGTCTAATTTCTGAACCTTTTCTCGAAGTCGGACGTATTGTCTTAACAAGTATTTTGAGAGTCCTGTATTTAACGAAGTGTAACCTGGGTGACACCAATGGAAAGCTCTTCACGGGTAACTTCTCTATAATTCTATTCAACTCATCTAGAATTAGGAATGTTAAATTCAAGGATGCTACACGACCTAATCCTATTACTAGGATAGCCAGTTACTTGTTTAAAAAAAAGTAAACAACCATATTTCACTCTGGTCGCACCGCGTACAAATTGGCCATGCCATTTGGCAAAATGCGCCTGACGTTAAATTCCCATTTGAAATTGAATTAATTGTGTTCGGATACAAAATACAAATGCTTTGCATTTAAATTGTATAGAAACACCATAACAACCTTACCGAAAATGAAATTGTGAGAAGTGAAATTTTGTAACGGCTTCCCGGTAAATGGCTATCCTAGTAATAGGATTAGCACCTAGCACGTGTAACATCCTTGATTTAATTCACATGTCGAGAGCAATGATCCTGACACAAATGGTTCCAGTTCCAGAGAATCGCTCTAAATCTCGATATCGATTTTAAGGGACACCGGGGATAGTGACGATGTATGACCTCCAAAGCATTTGTACACATTCCGTAAATTTTCAAGACCATTTCATGCTCGAGGTGCCTGTTTGTAACAATTATCAAAACTTTTTATAATAATGTTACTGAATCTATAAAAACAGTACAACGCAAATAGAAGGATACCAAAATCAAACCACAGCAAACAAAGATTATAATTATCTTCCCGACGAAATACGTGCCTGCCTGTAATATATTTTTAAAAGTACTAATTTGCAATTAATTGGGTTACCTCCAATATCAGTCACAATCCAATCTGGCATGACAAGACTGACAATTGCAAAAATATCAGCGACGACGAAAAGTACGCCGGAAGTGACAGTTAATCTGTCCATTTTGTCCTCAGGTCACCGTCACGTTGCTGTCGCTGGTTCACGCACCACGGGTCAAGGTCAAGGTTAATTTGGACATTCTTTTGACTTACGTTTTCACTTGTCTGGCAATTTTCCAACTTTTCCTAAAGAATTGAATCTAGCGCGTTAGAGGGTTCGGAGAAAGTTGAGCTTTTCACTTTATTTTTGCAACGCGACTACGACACAGCACACAACGGAACGGACGGACGAGCACTCAAGCTGAGCACAAGAGCAACGGAGACAGAAAAAAAGCAAAAAGAGAAGAGGTCAAGTTTTAAGTATTCGAGTGGGGTACGGTCACGGGTCACCGTGAGGTCAGGTCGGAGACGGGACATTGGTCGGGGAGACCAATCTTTTACGAGAATTCTTTGGAAAACAAATTCAGACTCACTGAGAAAGACGCGTCGCATCAAGGGACCTCTCAACACGCAGTGAAATAAGGCACATCAACAGTAAGAAACGAAATTTATTATTTATTATTGTTCTGTTTTCTGTATTTCCATTAAATCTTTTAATATTTCTGAGAAAGCTAAGAAATTCGAACTTTAATTTAATTTTATAGAGTGACTGTTCTGTAAGCATAGTCAATAGTATTGAGACGTTTTAGTTATTTCATTTCATACCATGAATGACAAGTGACAACCTGTCCACTGCGACCGAATTCTGGGCGCGAGGTCTCACTAAGTAAGGGTGGTCAAGACTTAGGAAGTGTACCTTAATCTTAATGTTCGTAGTATTTTTGGGCCATATACAATGTGCGGTCGCTGTCGACTCTTGATTGTCTAGCTCATGTGCTGGTCGCGGCTCGCGGGTTCATGTTTCATTTCGTCACAGTATATTGGTACGATACTACCAATTTGGTAGTATCGTTTAGGAATAACAATAAATAACAATCGATTGATGAATTTGTTAGTGTTTTTGTACTGATTTGAAAACCTTGCCAGTTCATTGGCTTAATTTCATTCGTCGTGCAATTAGTGTAATATTTTCAGGATATCTAAGAAATAGGTGACATAAGTAAACATTTGTGTGGATTCATCTATCAACCTGAATTTTATTACGTAAGTCTTACCACTTCTTTCAATACAATTCACCACGTAATCGTGGGAAGCCCAGGTTTGCGTAATGTAGAAATCTTAGAATGGAAATAGAATTGGCTAAATTTTGTTAAAAATTAGTTTAATTTAATTGAAGGATTGCTTGACTTTCACTACAGATCTACAATGGGAGACAAATCTGGTGATTCTGAAGTGACTTCTTCAGTGATGTCCAATAGCAACGAAGAACCCGAATCCACAACCCCTTCAGGTGATGGTGAGAATGGAACTCCCAACTTGGACTTCACTCCGGAAGACGATGAACCACCAAAGAAAAGCCCGAAAACAAAAGCAGAGGTTGAAGAAGAAGAACAGTCAATTGAGATGTCATCTGCTGTAGTATCTTCCGTTACACCAGAAACTGAAACGCCAAATGTCCAGTCATCGACCGACCCAGAAGGTCAGTATCCACAATTTCGTTGAATGCCGTAACCAAAACTTGTTGTACTATAATTTCTAATTTAAACAGCTAGGCTAATCTTTTAATTGTATGAAATTCGTGTAGGGAACCATCCTTTTGAAGTTTCTTGTACTTCCGAGCCCGAAAAAGAGAGTCCAACAAGTGACGGCGACGAGCCAATGAGCATCTCAGAACCCGAACCAGAAGTTTTAGTTGATCTTAGAGTCGTCTACAATAAGCAGCCTATGCCGGTTCAAATATCCCTCAAGAAAACTGTTGGTAAGGTCGAATGACTTATTATTATTCTAAAATACATTAAAGACAACAGTGGACATGTTATGATGGTTTTCTATATTTTCAAATCCTTACATCAGACGTGGCAAGGTGATCTTTTCATCGTCATTACGAACGAAAAGGTTGAATTTATGAAACTAAAACTAGGTCCAAATGCCATTTTCTGGAGTTTGTTGTGTACACGCAATACGCTTTCTTTAACATAAGACGAAGAGATTCATTCTGTAAGGACAGGAGTTTTCGAATTCACAATTTGATCGCGCGTATGAATAAACTATTTGTCCACAGACGACAGGTAGACAGGCTCACTAACAGTAGTGCTTTAAGAAACAGACACATTTCAACCATACCCGTCAAGGATGATTGAAATGACATTCTCCTGGGACCTTAATGTACGAGGGTTGTCCCTTGTCCGTTTCAGCGTCGTCTATTTACGCAAGAAGAGTGGCCAAATACATTATTTGTACTACAAAGTTTGATTTAAGTCTCCAAGAAGTTGACAACATCAAAATTGACAGGACTTTAACGATTCTCTTTCATTAGGCGATCTGAAAAGATTGATCGAGAAGTCTACCAACGTTACACCAGAGTTGATGAAGGTGCTTGTGAAAGGTATTTAAAATTAATTTAAATAAAGTGGCTGAATAAGTGTTAAACTGTAAATTTAAAGATGAATTAAAATGTGAAAGGTGCAAAGGATGACCTCACACTCGAGTCTATCGGCATAACTAAGGGCTCTAAAGTTTTAATAATTGGGACACCTTTGGACCAAGTCATGGCAGTAGCTAAAGCTCCAACTGCAAAAGAGCTTAGTGGAGACGAGCCAAATGGCAGCTCAACTGAAAGTCAAAACTGGTGTGTTGTACCTAGACATCAGAAAGTTCTTGATAAAGTAAGGAAATTTTATTTCCGTACATTCGTTTGTTTGTTTATTTATTCACGTGGTAATCCAACGCAGTCATATGATATGCAAGTGTGTGTGACTTTATACAGGTACATGGTTTAATGTTCGTAAGAACTGTATTAGAATCAAATTATATTTTGTCAACTTTTTTCTAAGGGGTTACCAGACGACGTCATGGCTGGGATACGAGATGAGCAAGAACCGTTGCCATCATTTCCACTCTTTGGAATGCTTAGTTCCAAAGGTGCCAAAGTCCGACTGACGTTTAAACTTGAATGTGATGAAGTACGCCTGATACATTTTACATAATATACATAGACGAGTCTGAATTGTCTTACGTTATGTTGTTATAATAACACTTTTTACTCCCAGTTATGGATTGGAACAAAGGAAAGAACAGAAAAAGTGCCTATTTCAACAATTCGGTCTGTAACTACACAGCCAATTACCGGGTATGAGCATTACCACATCATGGCAATTCAAATGGGCCCTACTGAAGCGTCAAGATTTTTTCTCTATTGGGTCCCTAACCAAGTAAGTTCCATCATATTCAAAGGATACCGTACAAAGGGCATGACAAATAACCCTCTGTCAGAATTGGCTCAGATTTTGCACGAAGGTAGATCTCGACCTCCTGAACAATGTTTGTACAGGTCCCAACCCAAAGGTCAACTCCTGTGACCTCTAGAGGACACCAAATTTTGACCTTCGCTTCCCTCTTAACAAGAAAAATGAGGTCAAACTGTAGACCTTCGCGGTTGGGACCTGTACAAACATTGTTCGGGAGGTCGAGATCAACCTCTGTGCACAATCTGAGCCAATTGTGACAGGGGGTTATTTGCCATGCCCTTTGTGCGGTATCCTTTATTTAACGAGTATTGAATGAAATAAGTTTTATTTTTATCTTTCAGTATGTGACTGCTATAAAGCGCGCTTTGGGGTCTTGAGATCGGTCTGATCTTTCAGCAAAACCAACACAAATCAAATTCTATGTCATCGTCAAATAAATTCATAACGATAAATTATGAAGTTACGAACGACATCAACTATCTACTACTACGCTCCCGCTCAATTTAGTTGTACATTTTTATACCGTATCTACCAATTTAATTAATTGTAGACTTGGTAAGTTATTGAGAGAAATAGATTTAAAATTCAAATCACAAAATTATTCGAATTAAAGAAAATTGGAAATTATAATCCTACAAACTAAATCATCAATTTCACTATGGAGAGTTTATTTCTACAACTTTGATAGTATTATTACAATTTTTACAAAGTAAAGTGCCCTGCTTCCTTGCGATAAATTGAATGAAATAAATAATATTTGATTAGTCAAAGCTGATTAATTCTGCTGTGCTAGGCTCGGATTTTAATTCATGTGGTGCACCATTCGGTACTTCAGGCAGATTTAGTGGGTTCATACCACCACTGGGGAGTGGTTGTTGCGGAGCAAAAAACTGTTGCATCGGTTGAGATGTTGGTGGAGGTCCTTGTTGCATTTGTGGTTGTTGAGAAGGAACCTGTTGTTGCTGTGGAATATGTCCTTGGGGTGGTTGCTGATGCATTTGCGGTTGACCAGGTGATTGTGGTTGTTGCTGCATTTGTGGTGGACCTTGAGGTGGCATTTGCATAGGCATGAACTGTTGCTGTGGAGGGTAGGGTCCCATTTGTGGTCCTTGACCCATTTGTGGCTGTTGTGGAGGTCCACCTTGGGATAAACTCGTCGGAGGTCCCATAAATTGTCCTGGTTGTGGACCGCCTTGCATGTAGTGCATTTGGTGTTCTGGTGGTATTCCGGGTTGACCCGAATTTGGCATGTATCCTGATAGTAGGAAATACTCATCAAACTCAGTTGACAAAATGATACCACAAATGTTAAGAGCTACATGGACTCTAAAAAATCCAGCACCGGATCGACCATCTCGGTAATCTGTGGTATAACATTTCGGGAACCGCTAATCTTACATAAATGGTCTGGTAGCCGATGTCTATCGAGCCATTCGAATCTGATTTGTAATAGAATCAGATACCCAAAATATCCGACGTGACAATTATTTGATCAAATCCTCGAGATAATGTCAGATTCAGAAAATAAATATCTAAATTCCAAACCACATTAGATATCTCAATCCGGTCTTCCAAAGTGTCTATCAATATTTGACCTCAGCAAAGCCTTGTACGACCAAAAAGTGACTACTATTTTGTAAGACAAGACCCCCCCCCACTGTCCCGGAGTTTGCTACTGTTCTGTGAGTGAGACGTTAGTTCCATATTGGAAGTCCTTACCTTGCGGAGGCGGTGGTCCATAAGGTCCATATTGACCTTGTGGCAACATGCTTGCTGCCCTTTGTTGTTCAATTCTCATTTGCATCTGTCGTTCTTGTTCTTGGACTCTTTGAAGAGCCAATTGGCGCTGGTACTGGAGATACTCATGTTTCTTCTGTCTCATTACTTGAAGCTTCTGAGACATTTGGAATTGTCGTTGACGTTCAGCCTCTTCAGCAAGTTGTTTCAAATGATCATAGTGTTCTTTACGAAGAGCGTCAAGGGCATCCCGTGCATCCTTCACCTAAAAAGTAAAAGACACATGGTTTATTTAACATCCAATCAAAATCTTTGTGGCGGGGATATTTGAATTTTGCGAAGACAAAGAGAAAGTGAAAAAGCGTCGTCCACCGACCGACACCGCCACAGTGCTATTAATTCTAGACTATGGAGACAAAAGAGTTCTTTGTGAAGGTAAAAGTGCCAGTGAACTATGACCTGCATACGGTCAGCCGAATCACCGTTCGAACGGCGAACCTGGAACACTCTCAGTCTCAGGAATTGGAGGTTTTGGTAAGTTACTTTTGTTATTTTTCATGGTCTAAATATTAAGAAAACCATAAGTAAGATGATAATTCTGAACTGAATTCTCCCAGGATATGATAGAATCAGAGAGTGAAACACCGATTGAACAGGTGGATGTAATCTCCATTAAGGGTGAAATAGGTGTAAGTGTTTTCATATAATTTATTGTCATAGTTGGGCAAAATCGAGTATTTTGAAAACAGTTTGCCAAAATACACAAAAATTTTCTGTAATTTAGGGTGAGCATTTTAGAAAATATAACGTTGTCAAAGTACAAAATACTTCAGATTTTTCGCGTACGCAAAATACGAAAATACAAATAGTATTTTGAACACAGTATTTTCAAAATACAACTATTTTGCCAACCTATGTTTATTGTCCATCAGTTTATTATTTTAGAAATTGTGTGAATCGTAGTCTACAATTTAATTATTTGTGGCTTCCAGGGTTCTGAAATGGATGAACCTATTGATGTTCCTATGACTGAACCAGTTCTGACACCATTCCCTGTTGACATTATGGAATGTTATCAGTGGAATGAGAATGGGGACCCAATACTGGAATCACTTGATCCCTTGCATCGTGAGTAAATTATCAATTTTACGATAAATTATTTATTTCACAAGTTGAAAATTATTTTGATTTTTCTGCAGGCTGGGAAAGATATATCCCTCTCAAGTTCCAGCTGACAGAAGGAAAATATGAACGTAAGAGTTGGGACAGTAAAATAACTGTCCAACAGCAACAACATATCGACGAATTTGCCACTGGAATGAGGAGCAACGTCCAAACTTTTCAAATAAGGATAGGAGATGGAAATGACTCAGATTTTGCAACTCAATGTGAACAAAAATTGTTTAGAAGGATATACAGTTATGATATCAAAAAGATTCACATCACACGTGATACACGAACCAGCAAAATTCGGACCCTGACCGTTAACAAGTTAGAATTCTTGCATTCGTACGATGAGAGTCATGAGGAAGTGCGTGTGAACACGTGTGGGAATTCTATGCCTGGCAAGTGATTCATCCATGTTTATAACTTAAGTCAATTAAGTTTATAGATGTCAATTAATTAATGTAATAACATTTTTGTTCATTTACAGCTTTGGTCAAACTCGTTAACGAAAACGCTGCTTATGCAAACAAGGGACCCGGTACACAATGGTGTAGAAATTGTGTCAGTGGAAAAAATGCTGTAACGAAGAGTGGAGTTGTGACCTACGGCTTTGAAATGGAGGTTACTGTCCCACCCAAGAGATATTTTGCTGTACAAGTGGAGTCGTTTATTTACTCCATTGTTCAGAATGTGTAAATGAGAAAACCTTTGCAGTTCGTGTCGGATTCACGACACGGAAGCTTCACAGCAGACTGAACGACCATTTAGACAAGAAAAGACATCATTCTTTCCTTAATGGTCAACATGGACTCCCTGACTCGGTGTTGGAAGGATATGTCACCGGTGAACTTGACCCTAACCAAATCCGTCGTGACTCACATGTGCACTTCTACTTTGAACACCCTACATTAAGGAGGGAATCTGCTCGGATAACTGTCCTTGAACATCTTCCTCAAAATCCTGGAGAAAGTGACCTCATGTACAGCAGACGACATTCAGAAGCCGAGAGACAGGGAAAAGTGAAATGTAAGGGTTTGGGCAGAGGCGGACTTGTTCTTCAAGGGCATTAGTTTGTTCATTTATATGTCTGGTTCAGTCTAACTTTTTGTCCTAATTAATACATTTTCAGATTTAAAATTTTAAAATTACTCACTTGACTCAATTTATCTTGGAGTCCCTCATAGTACGCTGAAAGATTTAAATTCAAAAATAAATATCAATTTGCTATTTTCAATGAATTGGACTGGATTTTACATTTAAAATTTGTAATTATTTGAACTGACATCTCCAATTATCTTGTTCTTGAATATAATTCAAAAGCTGAGAATGTAAAGCCGTGATATTGAGGAAAAGAGATTGAACGGAAGAGTCATAAGAAATTGGTCTTCCACGGCTTGAATTTGATTTCATTCGATTCACAAACATTTCAATTGATCCGCGAAGGGACTCAACAAAATTGTCAATCTCTTCAACTTGTTCCCCTTTATCTTTGTTTTCCTTGACAGGAGCAGAGGGTTGAAAGGTCATAGTCGTAAAGGTCGGTCCATGACTCGTATTGGCGTGTTTAGCAATGCTACTAATCGTCGTTGTCTTTGCTGTTCCAGTTTCTTCCTTTGTGTCGTCTTGTTTTTGCCTTTGTTCCCAATAAGTCCGGTCCAAATAGCGTGCAAGCTCAGGATCCTCATTTTCAAAATTTCCAGATTTTATAGTAGAAGCATTTGCTGCTTTGTTTGGTGATACTTTATCGTGATCAGTAGATGCCGAGTTCAAACTATGACTCATTATTCCACCGCGTGAACCACGCGAGTCTCGTTCTTTGGCTTCAGCCTCGGACTGAGAAATTGCAAGCGCTAATTGGAGTTGTTCTTCTTCTGCTAATTCCTCTTCAGTTTTTCCTTTTGCTGGTGGTGCTTGTGCCTTTTCATACAAAAATTTGATTAAATGCTGTTACCTTTTTGTAATTCCAAATATGGAAAGTGAAAGTAAAATGCAGCACAGAAGAAGCGAAAGCGCTCATCTAGTAGCCAACAAACTATGTTAAATAACCAAAATATAAAGCCATTGTTCCCCTTCTTCCAAAACTTTACAGCGGAATTATTCGATCTTTCATTTACAAATAGGCTGTCCATTGGATCACTTTCATGTACGCCACTGTGAAATTCACCGATAATTCACTCGGATACATCTGAGAGAGACGAAGGATAACTTCAACAGTTCCGAAAAATACCAATCGAAATGCGAAATGTGTTTAATTTCTATTAAAAATCAAATAGAAAACGTATACAAGAATGTAAGTTGTAAAACTTCAGTTGAGTTAATAAGTCCGAGTTAATTATAAGGATTTCAGTCACATTACTAATAGCAAACAGGGATTTCTTCACGGATTTCGAAACATTATAAACAGATTTTTCAAAAATCAGTACAATCCAGGAAGAAGCGGAACAGTAGTTTAATTTGTCAGACTGGAAGCAATTTAAAGAAAGTCAAATAATAGTCGTAATTTCTAAAAGTGAAAGCTTAATAGCAAAAGAGAAGTCAAACGTATTTTTGAAACAAATCCTTGAATAATTTCCATTAGCACTAATTCCTTCACACATTTTTTAAACAATTCCCAAATTATCGAAAGAAAAACTTAGTTTTATTAGTTGATCTTACTAAATATTAATATTGAAAAAAGAAAGTAATTTCCCTGGTGGCAATGCGCTGGCACTTGTAAGGTGGATGGTCGATTGAACACTGAAGTATCCTGGTTGGCATCAATGAACTATTCAATTATTATGAGTTTGTTCGTAAATTATTCAAGGATTATAGGAAACACAATCGTCCGGGTAAAAGTGACAAAATACATTTTGTTGGACTCATGCCATTTAACCCCCCATGTGAAATTTAATTTTAATAAGTTTGGAAAATTAAGTCAACTCATACTTTAGCTTTGGCATCTGCCAAGGACGCAGCAATCACCTCATTCAGGATATCTTCCGAGTTCTTTTGAGCAGGATTTTGGGGATTTCTACGTGTGACTCTACAATCAAGCCAAGACAACAAAAAAAACCAAAAGAGCTAGTAAGTCAGAGAAAGATCAAGAGAAAATCAAAACGCGTCTTAGTACCGATGGTGCCTTAATTGAGTTGGGTTGTGGGAGAGCACTAGCTCTCATCAACAATTCGGCCGGGTCATCTGCTGTCCCGCTTTCCCTGCTAGTGTATTATCAAACCAATTTTACGGCAAATGTATACCCTTGTATAATTTAACCCCTTACGTACGTATGTACTACATATAAACCCCGTACGATAAATTCGATCACACTAGGTTTCGAAATATTTTCTGGCAATTAATGTAACCATCCTTACCTTTAGAAAACATTTTTTTCTGGAAAGCAAGCCCCTTTCAAAGTCTCACAGAAATTAATGGCACATGAAGCTGGAATTAACTTAATGTAATCAATAATAAATTATTGACTAGAATTTTAACGGTAACTAATTAACATTGAAAATAAAATCCTCAACAATTTACCTTATATAAATTAAGTTCTCGCACTCAAATTCACGAGCCTGAATCACTAAAAATATTAATCGAATGTTTGTCTGAGTACATCACTCTACTCTGAACTCTGCTGGAAGGGCAGATAATATTAATTTTACTTTATCAATAAACAGATAACTAATACGCCTCGCCGTGTCTAGTGTGGTGAGTCACTTCATATTCAGACGCACAGTCGTACAATATGAGTAATGTTTTTGGTCAAAATAGTCACGGTTCTGAATGCAGAATCTAACTTCTAGTTCTGTCTACTAGTATTTTAATGTATGTGTACCGCATTGTGTATTCTAGACTATTCGCCTTCCGCCGAACCAGATTTTGGTGAAATCCCAACTCTGACATGCTTAATTGCGAAATACATAATGTTTTCTGGAAAGCAATAACTTCCCTTCCCGTATACTTGTTTATACTAAATTAACTAAAATAAAAAATTCGAACTTACTTCCCGTGCTTCTCAAAACACGACTCACAAACGCGAACCTCCTTTTCAATTCCAAAATTGGGGAGAGTTGCAGTTCGAGAAGAACATTTAGCACAGAATATTTGACCACAAGCTCGACAGTGATGCTAAAAATAATGAAAACATTTTGCGTTAGGCAAACAACTTGTTTAAGACCTAGGCAGGTGGGAGTGTCATTAAGGATCTATTTTAATATTGACCATTTTTGTACCTTCCGGTTCATAAGTCCAAATTCAACACGACATCGATGACAACAGCCGCCATCGGCCCATTCTGGGGCATTGTCCGCTTTGAACATAGCATCCGCCTCTGACATAGGAGGAAATTTCATTCCTTCCGCCTTCATGATATTCACAACGTCTTGGACTGCGCGGTATGACGGTAATTTCCGGAAAGCATGAGCCCACGCTTGAACGAGCTCTAAAATTTTGTCTCGAACATTTTCATGTTGAGTAGATTTTGTCAATTCGCGTAACTCTTCCATGAACGCTTTGGTAGCAACTTCATCCTGAACTGGACTCCCGCAATTCTTTACGACGGATTCAAGCACCTGCGATTAGAGTTAGAAATGTATAAAATCTAAAATATCAGTTCACGCAAGCACGAAAATACACACCAAGAAAATTATCTGAATTTCGATTGCAATTTGCAGTGTGAAAAAAACGAGAAAGTTAATTA
This sequence comes from Protaphorura quadriocellata, assembly GCA_034698945.1. NCBI lineage: Eukaryota > Metazoa > Arthropoda > Collembola > Poduromorpha > Onychiuridae > Protaphorura > Protaphorura quadriocellata. Next base: position 20,776 of record JAQGCA010000726.1, read on the forward strand.
CCAAAAGACCAAACAGGACGACATGGGGATTCGTGTGATAAAGTTTCTTTTTGACTGCAACGACAGCATATTTTGGCCTGTAAAATAAAGACAAAATTTTATTTCGTCTTAGAATATCAAGGTGAGGTCTTTCTCATAAAAGTCGGACTAATGTTCATATTTTAATTTGGATTTGGAATAAACATGTAAAAAATTATGAAATATCTTTTAAGTAGCATTTGGGGTCTGAAGCATTTAATTGGATTCAATAACTTTTGGGAACTAAAAGCATTTAATTGGATTCAATACTTTTTTGGGGACTAAAGAATAATCGTTGGGGCGAAAGTAAGAAGGGGCCATATTCAATATTATTGGGGACTAAACTAAGTATATTTGGGGTACCAAAAATAATATCCCAAAATATAGAAAGATACACCGCAATTCGTGAACACAAAATGGATACCCCAGGAGGACTAAATTGTACCGAATCGATTCGTTGACGTCATTGAAACAGACGACTTACTGACAATCCTTTTGTCTAATTAAATCACAAATCTGCATGATGGACGCCCAGTCCGGTTCTAAGAGCAAATTGCTGGTGGCTTTTTCTGTAAAACAAAAGTAATATTTAGTGGTTGCCTTGTTCAGTTTTGTCACTACTCACTACCATTAGTGCACTGGGCCGCCTATCTTTGTGCTATTGTGCTTAACTAAAATATATCATACCCAGCAGTTTGTCGAAGGAAGCTTGACCCGGAGATTTGAACATCTTGGACGTCGATCTGTACAACGAAATAGAGAAAGTTTAGTTAATGAAGACATCTAAATGTAGCCTAATATCCAGTCTAAAATGAAAGATAATTTACAGTCGCACTTTCTCTTCCACGTTATTTTTCATTATGTAGTAGTATTGCGTATCTTGACTTTCATAAATCATATTTTACAACAGCTAAACTAGTAGGTACGTATCTATCTGTGCTTCATAACAAGGAAATATTTCCCCTTGCAATGAGGCCTAGAACGGAAGATATTGAGGATTAGCCCGTTTCATTTCCAGTTTGAAGTGACTGCTCCTGAACGTTTGGTCACCCTCCGTTGGTGTCAAATGTGAGAAAAGGGCGCATAGTTCCATTGGGGAACTCTGTAACAGTTCTCTGGTTCATTAAGTAGGAATTTCGGAACATTTAATGCATGGATTTGTGAAAAATAACGAAAGAACAGATTCAGCAGAAACAAAATCTCATGTTCTGAGGCAATAAAAGTTACTCACATTAATCCACAGGAATTGTAATTATGGATACAATTTCGGGTTCTTGTCTTGTATACTTCGCTTTTGACTGTAAACTTGATATTTGTAGAATTTTTACACCGTCCTTTTTGTCGTCCTCCGTGAATAGTTTTAATTTTGAACAGCTGGAAAACAGAAGGAGATTGGCAATTAGTTTATCTTAAATTCTTCTGTCTGAACCTAGAATTCTATAAACACACCCAACTTCAGTTAACTTTCAGTGGTAGAAATATTAAAACTACACACTCAGAAACAAAAAAACGAGGTATAGAATTTATCAGAGAAATAGAATGATTAATTAATTAAAGTGTTTACCGTGTTGAATGTTCGAATGTTGATTCAGCTATTTTGCTCTGCCTGGAATGAAATGACGACACAAAAGGTCAAAATGAAATTGAGTAATTTCAACGCACATCCTTTAAAATTATACGAATCAATACACCCGAGCCGTGCCGTGAGTCATTCAACTATGATCAAAGGGTGTTCCAAGCTTCCAAGCATACCCATAACACCGAAAATGTATATCTTAGAATTGTCCAAAATTGTGCTGCTCAATATAAAGAATTAAGTACGTATTTCTACAGTGGAATATTCATAATTATGATTTATGGGACCAATTTTGACCTTAATTCTTTTCAATCCGAGATTCGCTTTGGAGACACCTTTGACACAAAAAAGGTTTGGTTTCACGTGATCAGTGGATCAAATCCAGTCATATCTCCCGCCCCTCATTCCTTCGAATTTGAATATTTTTGCTCCATTCTTTTGTCAGTTTGTTTTGTGTGTAAGAAACCGACAACAGTCAGTCACAGTCAGCAAGTCAGCACTACTGGAGAAAGTGAAGAGTGAGCAGAACAACTGAAAACAACTGGCTAATTGAATTATCGGTCATAGGTAGAATAAAACGAATTTAGTTGGAAAAACAGGTAAGTAAACACAACGCGCCACTGGAGAAAGCATGAAACAAAGTCCGGTTGCCGGTTAGGGATTTTTTTTCAAGACTCCGGCATGAAGTGCTTTAAATGCGGGGTATTCCCGAAAAGAGGACCAATTGTTTGTTAATTTTTTCGTGTGGATACAAGAGTTCATGTTACGGTCAGTGACTTCAAAGTTATTGATACCATTGCAACCATTTAAATTCGTGTTGATTATAAATTCTGTACTGACCATAACATAAATTCTTTTATCCATGCGGAAAAATGAACAAACAATTGGTCTTCTTTTCGGGAATGCCCTGTCACTATATGTTACTGTATGTATCTGTTACTGTATGTTGATACAAAGCTGTGGAATGATTATAGCAATATGGTTGTGATTTTGAAACATTTTCTTATAGTTGTTTTAAATTGTATTTGATTTGATTTGATTTGATTTATTGCCAACACCCCGTAGGTCCTTACGTTGTACAATTAATTTACCATTACAG
>JAQGCA010000727.1:0-23464 GCA_034698945.1 Protaphorura quadriocellata
GGAATAGAAAACAGTTTTATTAAGAAGAATTATGATGACAATAATTATTTTTAATTTGGACAAATGTGAAACATTCCGCATGCAATTATTATTGACAGGCCAAATCATTTTTCAATTTTTAAGGATGACTGACGTTATAATGTATTACTAGATTATTCAAGAGTGATTGATTTGTATTTGTTGTACTCTTTCGCAAATCAATCAAGAGGGGATTGTTAGTGGTACCGGCGCGTGTGTTAATTTTGCACCGAACACCTGCGAAAAGTAAATAATGTTCTGTACAAGATGTTAGCTTTGTCTTTAGAACACCACGAATGTGAGTTTCAAAATCTAATTTAGAAAACTTGACAATAATGATGATTGTTCTGAGAAATTACATGGGAAAGAAAACAGAGTGACATTGTATATGTAGAATTTCGTATCTCCCAAATAAACCCAAATAAAAATCCAATTAATTAAAGTCAACAAATATTTGACAGGTTGCGATTCCAGACGTCGTAGACGCGGCAGGTGATGCAGACATAATTGTTTTTGTTTTGCCACATCAGTTCATTAAAAATACATGTGCACCACTTGTTGGAAAAGTAAAGCCTGGTGCGATTGGACTCTCACTCATTAAGGTAATTGTATTTTGAATAAACACTTTCTTTACTTTTTGGAGTAATTAATTTTAATTGCTTTTTGCTACAGGGTTTTGACACTAAGGAAGGTGGTGGAATTGAGTTGATTTCCCATATTATTACTCGACTCCTAAATATCCCATGCAATGTACTCATGGGAGCAAATCTTGCTCATGAAATTGCAGAAGGGAAATTTAGTGAGACAACAATCGGTAATTTTGTTATTTTTTTACTTGCTTGAAAATAATTTGTAATTCGTAAGTCGACTATTCACTAATTAATTAACTTGGACAGGTGTTCACAATCCTGAGCAAGGTAAAATCTTACACAAACTCATTCAAGCAGATGATTTCCGAGTCGTCGTTGTGACCGATGTTGAAACCGTAGAATTATGTGGTGCTCTAAAAGTATGAAAATATTTTTAATATTTCTATAATAATTAAGAATTTGCTAATTAATTTAATTGATCCGAACACCATTGGAATTAAAAATTGCATTTAATTGATTAGAATATTGTTGGAGTTGGTGCTGGACTAATTGATGGTCTCGAGTTAGGAGATAACACTAAGGCTGCGGTGATTCGGTTAGGACTCATGGAAATGGTTCGATTTGCACAGGCAAGCCATAATTTTTGAATATATGCAGATTTTGAGTTTAAAAAGAAGTCAACAATTTAAAAGTTTTTCCCTTTTTTTAGAAATTTTACTCAGGAAAGTGTGAGCTCGCAACTTTCTTGGAAAGTTGTGGTGTCGCAGACTTGATCACCACTTGTTACGGTGGACGAAACCGAAAAGTAGCCGAGGCCTTTGTTCGAACTGGGAAGGTAATTTCAATATTTTGAAATATTTTGCTTCAAGCTAAAATTATAATTCGAAAACTTTTTAATTTTATAGACACTGGAGGAGTTAGAAAAGGAAATGCTCAACGGTCAAAGACTCCAAGGCCCTCACACTGCCGAAGAAGTCTATTTTATGTTGAAAAGTCGTGGATTGGAAGAAGAGTACGTCTAAAAATTCTAAAAATAATATTTATCTAAAAATTGAAATGGTCCTTTCTTAATTGTTCTCTGGTAAAATTTACACAGATTCCCACTTTTCACGGCCGTCCACCTCATTTGCATTGGACAACTTAAACCGATGGCACTCATTGACAGTATTCGGAATCACCCGGAGCACATGTAATAAAATAAACTTATATAAAAAATTCTCTAGTCCATTCTAAACTATGCAGTCGTTAAAAAGTCACAATTAGTCCAATTAACATGTCCGTGTGTACTAATCTTTCTAGGAAGTCCAAACTCTAGTCACTCTCAACTCCTATAGTCATTTTTTCTAGATTTTTTGAATTATTGACTCCCTTCCATTTCCATCAAACTAATGTGGGTTTTGGCTTGTGTTTGGTTTTATTATTTTTGCAAATTAATTTGATTTTGATTTTGGCTTGTTTTTTTTTTGGTTTTACCATTTTAGAAGTGGCCTTGACATCAAATTATAGATGCGGTCGACTAATTTTGCTTAATCAATTGGATTCATCAACTAGTAGCTGGTAGAATTCAAAACTTTGATGTATTGATTGCTTCTTAGATATTTGAATCTAAATTAGGACTAAACTCAACTTGTGTATTTTAATCTTGATTGACCTCAAAGGAATTTTAACCCTTCAGTGTATTCTTAAACACAAATCTGTCACAAAGTAATATCGACCTTATAAATATATTAACATTCCCTTTTAATAAATACTAATTAATTACCTTGACTTTGACCTTTTATTGTGAGGTCACAAATTGTAACTTTTTAAAACCGACCTGTATAACCTTTGTAAAACTTACATTCCCTCTTCTTGTGCCCAAAACATTTTTGACTATCCAAACGTCCAATCAAGTCACAACCAAATGCTCGTGTTCATGTAAATGTTAAAATGTAGATTAATTAATAATCAATTCATTGTAAAATTGTCCGTATATATTCTGATCTGTGAATTTTGCAACTACTACTCTTGTTCAACAAAAAAAAATTTGGTGCTGGTATCTAGTTGTCATTATCGTCTTATTTTTTGGTTCGAAAATGAATAAAAATTGTAATGCCTTGACAAATGTAGTGTATTGTCATTTTTTGCAGCTGCCGGTATTAGTGGTTAGTTTGACTAAAACTTTTAGTAGTTCAGCATTTTGGCATATATGTTTTAGCATGATTGATTATTATGAATGCAGTAGAAGTTTAATGTAGAAAGGTTGGAATGGAGTCACTACTGCAAGGGTTTAAACCGAAACTTTCAAGGAATTCACCTGCCATCCCACGCTGGTTATCTTTTGAAAGGTGTAAAGTTTAAAACTTGAGTAAACCTACGTATTTTAGGATACGTTAATGGAGTCTAATGTGAATGTCAGAAAACGGAAGGAAGAATTGGAATTGGATTTTGGATCAACTCATCCGAATAATCAGCTTTAGAAAAGTATGTCCTGGAAATAATGTGGAGTGTATTGGAATCAGTACGTCCGGAAGGTGCTGTTCAATGGAAAGGAATTACACAAATGTTGGCAGTTTGGCAGTAGATTGTCTAAAGTGAATTCTCCAAAGTAGCAATTACGTATTAAAATAGTAGAAACAAAATAATAGTTACCTCTTATAAGGAAACACTTTCAAATGTGAGAGTTTAGATATTTCAAGTGTGTGACGACCAGGCATATAAATTATTTCCTGATACTTCATCTACACTGACATTCCAGGTTGCTCGAATATATCTTATTCGGCATTGCTCGGATATTTCAAGCATTTCTCACAAAGAATCAAAATAGCTGCCAAAAATTGTGGATTTCTTAGTTGGGATTTTTAAGTTGATCTGGCTTTTGAAAAGTGCTATCCTACAGAAATGATAATAATTCCGGCTAGACCTTCATATTATGAATTTTAAGCAAGGAATTATGGCATCTTATAATTAGACACAGTAGAGTAAATTATGTGAGGGTCTAGCCAAGTTTTATGACCTCATTATAATAACATTAAGCTCCAGTTTCGAATATTAGAAGTATTCAATTTAAGCTCAAATACCGTATTCTGATAGAATGTGCTATAACGTTTTACGACATTTGTCAAGAGTTAAAATTCTGCATATGTACATACATGTGCACGGATGAATGTAAAATTGTTTTCATCGCACCAATTTACAAAATGGAGTATTGGTTTCAAAATCTTTAATAACGTAACTCAAACTTCTGGTCGATATTGATAGTTAGGGCAGGGCAAAAACCGGACAAATATTTATCAACTGCAGTATTAAAATCTTATTCAAGTTTGTAATTATCATTAAAAACAATTTAATTAAAAATTAGGATAATTAATCTCTCATCAGGGAATTCTTGAAGACCTCGTAGATTTTTTGAACTTTCCTTAACTTTTGACAGCTGTTCAAATTATTAATTTTACGAAATCCGATTTCTCTACTTCTCATCATCAAATTTGTTTTGTTCCGTGGAGAAAGTCGGTGAACAGTCCAAGAATTGTGGAGAAAATGACAGTGTGACGAATTTAAGGACATTTCTGAGAAAATATGTTCCTCAAGAAGAACCCAGTTTACTCTTTTGAGAAGAAACCATTCAGTCGATTCGTGTCCTTCGTTATGCAAATTGAATCCGTCCGTTATGACCAGTAAAACCTCAATATATTTGGAAAGGCTTCAATTCTGGAACTATCTTGGGGGTAAATTGGTTCAGTTTTTTTAGTTTTCTGAAATGTCCAATAATCGTGGCATTTAAGAGATTAAATTTTTTGAATATTTTGATTTTCATCTTTTCAGATGAGAAAACTTATTGAAAATAGGTAACTACTTACGAAAGAAGTAACTTTCTGGACGTCGTGTTTAGTACGAATTTCTTAACTTATCTCAGGTGAAATAAATTCAAAAAACCAAGAAGGCTAAACAAATCAATAGAGTTGATCTAATTTGCTGACTGTAGAATTTGACTAAATTGTTTAGCCTCCTTGCTAAGAACGAAGTTTATGTTAACATTTCATCATCATTTATTCAGTTAGGTACGGTATGCAGTTCACTAGATTACAATGTAATGGCATGGTTAGCGAAGAGTATTTTATTTTGAGGTAGAATGTCTAAAATTGATAAATTCATAATGGTCCATTTCCAAAACAGTTCAGAAGGGGTCATTCTTGAATGCATCTAACCTTTTGCAAGTATGTTTACAAGGAAACCGCTTTTCGAGTAGAAAATGCCAGATCAATCAGGAATAATCATTTCAAATCTTCTCGTCACGCAAAGATGAATTATTAAGTTTCAATTATAATTGTTATTTTAGATTACTATGTACATTATAAAGGTGTTTCAGTAGAATATGTTGGGAAGGGCCAGTGGTAGAATTAATTCAATAAATGCCTGCGGTGAGTCAAAATTTGATTTGCACACAAATAAATTATAATTGTGCTCAGGTCACGAATTAATCGCTCGGATAGTTTTTGAGTCCTGGTTTTCTACTTGATAAAGGTTTCTCTTGTTCGTAATAACTTTTGAACCCTCCATTAAAATTCCTAAATTATGTGTGATTATTGATTGTAATTGTACGTTTAAATAAATTATAAAAACATTTAAATTCGAATTTTGACTATACAATAAATTCGTTAATTACATGTTACCTAACTCTTCGTGTTAAAGAATTGATTCAAAAGTACTGATTTAAGTTTTACGAATTGACTAGGATTTATTTTGGAGATGTGTTTTCACCGCTCTCAATCAGTTCACTGGATGACGTCATTTCTTTTTAACTTCTTTGGAAATTTTAACACAATTTGGAATTAATTGTGCGCTTATCACAAACCTTCATCACTGAATACACTACATACCGGAAGGATCAAATCAGATCAGATATCCGGATAATCCGGTGTTCAGACGACATGGAGCAAATGGGCCGATTGCCGATATTAATCTTAGTAAAGCAGACAGGACGTCCCTCGTAGGTGGTATCTCTGACCTTTCAATTGCCTGATCTGACCGAACCTTTTTTCTCTCAGAATCCAAATTAGATAACCTGGAAAATATCAGATTGGATTCCAGGGCTCCTATTCTTCTTTTTCTGGGTTTTAATTGGACTTCCAGGTAAACTCTGAGTTTTAATCTCTCGATATGACAATGCTGGCGATCTCAAATGACGACGATCCCACCTAGGAGACGAAGTAGCAGAATTACAATTGGTTGAATTTCTCAAGAAATTTTTGACACTAGTCAGGAGGGGACTTCCAGGGAGTGAGGTCATTCCTTTAGTCCGAGTCTTGGGAAACCGTCCTGCTGCGACTTCTGGTTGCGAATGGGTTTGCAAACACGAACATAGTGGTGTCTCATCATCCACCGCCGTCGCTACGGCCGTGACCACAGTCACATCAAATGGAATCATTTTCTCTCGGAAACTTTCTTCATCTTGAGAGTACAAATTATCACTTCCACTATCGATACTGATTTTCGACTCTCGGAGAAGCATCGGCGTTATTTTTGGCACACTTCCACTACCACCGCCTATACTCGTCATGGAAGGGTGTATCGGAACGACGACTGCCGACGATGCCGCGACCACCGGAATTGACATCGCAGTCGTTATTGTAGGACTGAATGGATGTGCATTCGGACTTAGAAAATCAGAGTTTGAGCTAATACTGGATGATGTAGAAATTGAGATTGGCCTGATTGGAGGAATTGCGATGAAGGAAACGGATGGTCGACGTGTCGGTGGATGTTGACCTTGACCTGTTGTCAATGGAAGAGCATCAGGTATTGGCATTGGTTCATATGGCGGTGGTGGGCCCCATGATAACCCTTGTATCATTGTTGAACCATTTCCGGCTCCCAGGGGTAACGAGGCTGAAGGTGTCATCATTAGTGGCATCATGCTCGACCGCTCCCTCGGCATTGGTCTATTATAAGAGTAGAAATTTGAAAATTATTAATATATGTATAATTAAAGGTACGGGTAGATTCCTTAATAGATCGAGCACTTTCTTTTAATTTGGCCTGCGTAAGGTCACCGTAATGAAAAAAAATACACTGTATTTGCGATAACTTTCTCCAGGACTTTCACCACTACAGAATTACATACATAAAAGAAAATTACCTTGCTAAACATGCAAGAAAGTCGGCACTCCAGTCTGAAAAAGATAAAGAAGTGGTATAAATAATCGTTACTGAAACTCGTGACATAATGTATTGCTTACGCAACACATAATTATAGCACACCATTGAAAATTTCCATTGAGTAAATTTTTATCGACACGCAAGAACCGTTCTACAGAAATTGCAAAAACGCGCCATTTTTTGAATTTGTTTCCTTTGTTGTGTTTTGACTGGCGACGCTTCAGCTCATTCGATTTGTTTAGGACAATTTAGTTGTTTTTTCGCTAACAATAATTATCAGTGGATAGTACGCTGAGTGCGAAAAGGATGAAGGTTATCCGAATTAGTTACGTGGATTTCAGAGGAGGTAGAACCTGCAAATTTGATTATTCAAGAAGAATCTGGCAGAGAAATCCGCGATATAAACTTCGAGGTGTTGGTAAGTTAGCATATTATTCAGTTTTATGTTATATTAAAATCGTACATATAAAAGTCAGGGATTTAAATGTTAATGTTATGTGTAAAGTCTTTTGATGTCTATACTAAATTAAAGTATTTGTTTCATTTTAAGCGTTTTACTCCCATACCGAAGGAGTTGATGGATTGTTGGCAATGGGATTGAAACACTGGTGATCCAATATTTCCACCTGCTGATCAGCGTAAGTATTAGTTAATGAATTTATTTTCTAAATGGATAAAGGCAGTGGAAACTAATTATTGTTTTGTTTTTCGCAGCTTGGTCACGTTATATCCCAGATGCATTTTTGAATGACCATATGCTCAGAAATGTGAGTGCAGCGTTATCTTCCAAGGACATTCGAACACTGAATAGTTTCGTCACTGGAATGAGAGCAAATGAGAAGGAGTTTTCCATTACAGTGGGAAGCGTCGGTATCGATCAAGCTGGAGCTAGGATGGAGAGGAAGCTAATTGCCCGGATTTTGCATTTTGACGTTAAATTTTTTTCGGTTTCTCGTCAAAACCACGGAGATCAAACCAGGACTTTGACTTTCACCAAGAATTTTGACCAATTTCTGCCATACAGTGACTTACCCGAAGGGGAAGCGACTTTCGTTTGTGGCATAAAAGGATTATCATCAAAACGCACGTGTTTTTTTTTTATTCTGGATGTAGTAATGGATGTATGGAATTGTCAATGTATAATTTTTGAACAGGATACACCGAATTGGCTGCGATGAATGCAAAGTACGGATTCACAGGACCCGGGACTAGTTGGTGTCGCAACACAAATTGTAAATTGAGAACTACGTTGAGTGGTTCTGCAGTTACAGATTTTGGAGGTGTTAATCCAATTAGTGTGACAAAACGGCTGAGTTGTGGAACCCCCAACGTAGTTTACGGATTGTTTTGCAATGTCTGTAAAAATGAAGGAAGCTACGCGATACATGTGGGCTCAACAAATAATGTCCACAACCGAATGTCAGACCACATGGACAGCTCTAGGACGTCTAGCGGTACCAACATTCAAGTTTATCCTCCGTGTGCAATTCGAGAGCTGATTGATACGAAGCAAGACCCTGATAACTTCCGTTGCGATAGCCACGTCCACTTCACATATGAGCATCCGGAGGGAGGAGACACAAGAGGAATTATATCAATATAACAATGAAGAGGATAGAAAAAAACTAGAGCAGTATGCGAAGGATATTTGCCAATCTCAGCACTACTTTGGTGATGGACGAGGTGGTTTGAACAAACACAGTGCATGTTAAGTACCGTTTTGACAGTGAAATAGGTTAATTAATACACTGAGGTCATTGAATTTGTTGAGTTGAAACCTGTGTATTTTATTGAATACAGATATAAATATTTGGATTTATCATACCTGAATTAATTCTCCGGATTCGAGACCAATATGCCTTTTTCCGCTCATGGCTGCCAAAGAGGATATTTTTAAATTAAGATTTTATTAAAAATTATAATGATTAAATAGAAATTAACGTTATTAGAACTTTGTCCAATCTAACCCGATGAGTTGATAGAGAAGCATACAGAGAAAGATTGAGAGAAGAACAGCAACCACCGAGATGGCAAAAACAGCCCGAAGACATGAGTAAAGTATTCCATGGATCACATCACAATCCGGCGTGTTTTCAAATACGTAATGTGTTGCTGTTTGAAATAAGTTAGCAGATATGAAAACCGAAATGTTAATATACGATTGTCGGTTTAGAATAAATACTGACACTCAATTGAAAAACCAAGACCTGAATAAACTTTAAGGAATCAGTTAGTTAAAGTGTCCTGGCCACGAATGCGAAGGTATTTTATGCATTATGGAATTATTTTCTGGTTTTTGTTACTTATATTTGGATATTTCAGTTTAATATATCGTTAGTGGAAGGGATTAGAATTTAAATGAGCCAAAATTTTATGTGTCAGGTCATATCTATAATCAGAACATGTGAGTGATTTCTAGTTTCTCATTCAGTGCATCTTGTTTTTTTTCCATGAAGTGGTTATCTTTACGGAAATAAATATAATTTAGTTTCATACATTCGGCTGAGTTCCCATTCCCAGAATTGTCCATTCCGTAAGAATGTCCGAAACAAGTACAACCCGGAGGATTCCGATTGTACACACATTCTTTGAGAGTTTGTAACCGGTTCATGTGAATCAGACTGGTTGTGATTGTTATGACGGAAGAAAGTGCAGCACTCACGAGGGACCAACATGCTGTTATTCTCAACTGAAAAATAAGGGTTTTCTTTATAATTAGTATACAATAATTTCTATTAGAACTTAAGTTCATGACTATTACGTTAAATTAAATTTTCACCGGGATGTAGAATTTTCAAAGCTTTTCATAATAAAAATACACTTATTCCAATGCTCAAACCGAGTCAAAATATAAAATATATCTCTTTCCAGGAAAAGCAGACGAAATTATATATAAATTGTCAATTCTACTAGTTTCTCAGTTTAATAAAGTTTTAACTTCGTGATCATAACCAACCTTAATCACCTTTGAGTGTATTACAGTTCTCTTTAAAACATTTTCATTTTAAAATTTATTTGAATAAAATACGTAAGTATTTCAGACAATCGAAAGTTTCTCCATATAAGCTTCAATCACGTGTTATTCTAATAATCACACAACAATGCTGAATAGACCAACGGAATATCATCGTTATAAAGAAATGTCTTTACAGGGTGACAAATTGACAAAATTAACAGTACGCCGACGATGATGCGTCTGATATATTAAAAAAGTCGAGGCTTATTTTAAAGAGGTTATACCGTTATCCCTATTTCAAACCCTAGGATCTGGCTGATCACGAACACAATGTCAAAATACTCAAAGTTGACATAAGACGCGTAAAATGCATTCCAGTTTGCCTTGTATCACAAAGGATAAAATTAGGTCATTTAACAAAAAATTCTCACCAAAATAATATTGCGGTTGCGTTTACAAGAGAATGCAATCGTGCTCACTCCACAAATTGAAAGCTAGAAAAGGAAAAATATGTGTCATTAAACATTTTACATAATAATTATGTCATTATTAATCATCAAAAACCAAATAGGATAAAATTATGTATAGTTGCCAGACTGGGCCGTAAGCAAATGCCAAACTCGTTAAATATTTTCAACTTTGAAGTAAAATTAAAATATTGAATTGGCTGTGTGGTGTATTTTGAATAATTTCTTTATCCTGAGTTCTTTTTCGTGAAATTATCGAATCGTCAGAGTTTGATTGTTTACAGCAGTGGGAGCTGATAATTTCGGCCATAATGAAAGCAATTAATTAACTAACTAGCTATCTTAAAATTATTTAGTCTTTCGTTAATGGTTACGTAAACTGACGACCTAATCGATTTAATACAAATGAATTACCAAAATCGCTGGAATATAAGTTGGGACTGTCTCAAAATAGTATATTGAAGTTGTGTAGTATCGAAATAATGCCGCTACGACTAAAAATATCCCAGCTAAAATAGTTGCTGCTGAACCACACACAGTACACAATAAACAATATTTAGTCCAAAATGATCTCGTGGACATTGAAAACGTTGGCCACCGGCAATTACTAGTCAATGAATTTAATTGGTATGATTGACTTCGGTTAAAAACGACGGAGAAAATTCCAGGTAAATCACTCCCACTGTTATCAGTATTTCCAATATTGGCATTTGCATGAGTATTTGCGATGGTCTCTCTTAGAATACTTGTTGCCATGTCCCGAGGCACCTACTACTATAATATTTTACAATCTAGTCTAGTCCAGGTACAGATTAAATAATACTGACAGTTATTTGTTGAGATTTTACACAATAATCCGAATTCGGATCTCACTCGCCATGCTTTTTATTGATCTGAACTGTCTGAGCTATGTACATTATTCTATAGATTTTGAAGCCCCGTCCGTGAAGTGAAGAAGAAAGTGATAGAAAAAAAAATCCCTGACTAAAACTCCAGCTTCCTTGCCTGCACTGCATATAAAAACCCGGGTTCGGATCGGATCCCTTCGGTTCGGAGTAAGTTAGGTGTGTTGCGTGGAATAGTAAATATGACAGTGGGATATGTAAAATGCATGGAATACGACATGTCTGTCGGTAAGGATTTCGATGGTTCCGGTGGATTCAGATACGATAGTACAAGTTCGACGATCTTTCAAATCCTTGGAGACCTATAGCGGGCATTTCAGGGATTTTATCTCTTTAAGCAGTTTTCTCCCTGGGGAATCAAATCGAAGGAAGGAAATCGGAATAGAAAATAGGTACGACTGTTTCCACTTCAATGCGGATTTCGGAAATTGGATTCAATCAGAAAGGAAATACAGATATATCAACTTGATTTATTTTCTTCGCATTTATATATTCCATGTATTAACTGCGATGGCATTTCTAAAACAATATTACATTGAACCTGAGAAACCTGTTCCAGATAACCCGGCTAGGTATAAGCGTACAACTTTTCGATACTTTCTTGAATGGAAACGTTTCTGTATATACACATTTTCCGTATTTTCGTTTCTGTTTTCTTTTTACGGATACACCCTAATCAACGAAATCATTATATGAATATGTGGTGTTCTGTGAATCACAATCAGAAGAACCTATTTTCACAGTTTTCTTAGTTAATTAATTCATTAAAGTGTGTGAGATACTATTTTTGTTATTCTTAGCATAAACGGGCAAGGAAAATTTTGACATCATTTATACAAACAGATCTTACCCGATATCCGCTTTCGCAATTTCGCTTCGTTTTGTTACATCAAATTTTAGGGTACACCCAAATTAAGTACAGTTCTGGGACCACCTTCAGCAATAAGGAACATACTACTAGGACCACTCTGCTCATAATTAGTTGTAAAGATGACAATCTGTAGTACCACGCACTCGGTGAGTAATTTAGTTAGATGACACTTATGCCAATAATTGAAACAAATAAGATGAAAATAACCCATAGATTTAAAACCGTATAGCAGGTCCAGAATTAGAGTAGAAGAACATCAATTTTGGCTATTCAGTCATAGTGATCTCAGTCCTTCTCTTCTACCAGTTTAGACTCACTGCCTTTCTGAGAAAACCTGAATCAAATTCTAGAAGGTCTTGGCAGGACATCTGGAAATCGAGAAACACGGATTCTAGAAGTTTTTGACAGAACATCCGGAAATCGAAACACAGATTCTAGAAGTTCTGGGTAGAACGTCCGGTAACCGAAACACGCACAGCATGCAGTTCGAATTATAACGGATTCTAGAATATCTTGACAGAACTTCAGGAAATCGAAACAAGAGACCGGATTGTTTGATAACAAACTTCTGAATATAATAATATGTTTTTTGAAGTAAGTAATGTCAAAAGAGAGTCGAGAGTCTAAGGTCATCATGATGAGAAAAAAAGGTCGGACCGGGTCGCTGCCAATATAGAATAGACTAGCATAGGAATCCTACGAGATGGCATAGCACTTGACAGGTTTGGGCAAATTCGAAACAATTACCCGTACATGCTGTTCATGTTTAAATTAATTTAGTCTCTATCAATCTGTAATTAAGAAATATTAAACAAATTCTGATTTATGACCCATTACTATCAAATAGGGTAGGTATTACACACAACATGGGTGTGCACATGTTGAGAACAGCTCAAATTACAGTGGTATTGAGCGAATTTTTACAAAACAAGAGTTGTAGAATTGCTGACCTAGATCCCTTCTTAGATGGTCAAAATAATTGTCTACATTGTGAATGATTTCAGATGCATGAGAGTTTTAAATTTTGAGAACAACATATCTTTTCATCTTTATCGGATCCCTTTTTGAAAAATTGAAGCGAAATCAAATGAGGAATAGTTTTGCAGGTTCGACAGAGAGATGATTGGACGATCAATCAATTCGTAGGTCTCTCCCTTGCCTTGTAGGCTTGAAATAATTTGAGAAATTGACAAATCACCTGAATTGACGACGTAGAGCAATCCTTTCGTTTATTATTGAATTATATCTACAAATCAAAACATGTGTCCGCCCTCAGTCATGCACATAAATTTGTGAACAATGAATTCAACAATTCAACATGAGACGGAATGAATTACAGAACAGTTGTCAATAAACTTTTCAGTGATAACTATTTTTAAGATTATCAGTGTTTTCCTTGAGTTTCGACAAAAAAGATGGTGAAAGAAAACGTTGGTCCACAAGGACCTTGTCTGGAATGGTTAGAAGAGTAATCGCGGATATCGGGAGGGATTCGACCCTTGTCAAAAAACCGGCATCATTTACACCTTGTTGTCTTCTTGTTTCTAGAATTTCATCTCCGGATTGCAATTGTTGTTGTAATTGTTGTTGTTGCTGCTGCTGCTGAATAGAGCTGGAGAGATTTTCACTTTGTCGTTTGAAAAGGACACGACTTTTGGTGGGGTGACGCGAGAAGTGATTCGGTGGACTTCTCTTTTTGATGTAATTGAAACAACATGTTCGGAATTTTCGGGAACCACACATGACCGAACATTCTGCCCCACATGAATTGCATTGAAGTCCATCAGCTCCCACGATAAGGTCAGATTCTTGATTTCCCTTGGCGTGGTCAACTAATGCGAGAATCGTTAGAGATGTGGCTGTCAAAAAAATGATTAAAAAAGATTAACTACATATTTTTAAATTCTTTTTACAAGTGAACCAGAATCCACCAAATTTTGCACTGAAGACCGAAAAAGTTTGAAAATGCGGTATCCTTACACAAATAGTCCCTGGAATTATGAAACCCGGCCTAATTCGTAGTCTTAAACGGAACCAATTATTCCTGTAAATTTTGTATAATCTTTGAATGGTTTGAGAATTTATTTGATTATAATCATTTTAAGTAATCTTCAAGTGTCACGAGCTTAAAATTGTCACCTGATAAAATTATTTTCCGATGACTCATAAATGCTGTATCTTGCAGCTATTTCATCGGAGTTTCGGTAGAATATGACTGGCATGGTTCATAATTGTAATGTTTCAGGAATTTCTAGCGTGGTACCAAAATTCTATCTGCCAGTAAAAGGGTTACATTTCAAACTAACCTGTGTGGTTATGTTTTGTGGATTTTATTGATAAATTGAATACAATGTTAAAATAACGATACCTGCTAGAAGAAACAGAATATTTGTGAGCTTGGCCTTCATTTTCTCCTGAAATGGAGAAACCTGGTAATTAAACCTTCTTTTGACGCCAGGTCAGGTCAACTTGACTCACAAGACAGACGGAAAAGATTGGCGATAGAAATTCTTGGGTCTGAAGTATTTATATATTTTTGGAGAAAGTCAACTGCGCCTTCCTACGCATTTACTTGGTTCCTGAAAATACTACAGATTAGTTTTACTTTGTCATTTGTCTGAAAAGTAGGTCCGGAGGGTGTTCATTTTCTGTGGTAAGGCGTGTGGGCCTACCTGTTGATTTTCAGTATCACCAGAAAGAAGGACAAAATCTGAACGAACGTGGAGTGAATGTCGGAGTTCATGATTTCACCTCATGCCCATGCCAAAAAACTAATTACTCGAAGACACATTATATCTTCAGAATTCTGATTCTAAGACATGACATAAGACTCTTTTCGCCAGCCTTTGAAGCTTTGTCAGAAATTTGAAGGCTTATTGGACTTTCTCTTACAATCCCTTTTTGATCTATCAAAATAAACCTTTGAGAAATTTGATCTCGTCCTGGGTTGATGAAATGTAATTGCAAAGACTTAAGAAATTTTGTCACGGGGAAAATAGAAATCTTTTCTTCACTGTGCTTTTAATAAAATTCATGAAAACTGAAATTATTCCATTCATTACTTCCCTGGAGTCAAGTGCCAGTAAAACTTCGTACTTGTCGAATTCTTGAACATCCAGTATGGTATCATGCCTTTACTTTTTAAAATTCCACATGTAACATGTAACGTGCTCCAGTGCCGAATGCATTTATTTTGTCATTATAAATAAAAACAGACCTAAATCATGATCTCTGGAAAGCACAGATCAGGTCAAGGTTATATTTTAAATAACATGTCTGAAGTTTAGAAGAAAGTTGCACGTCAAATTTTGACAAGATGAAGAATCATCAATATCAGATCAGATGTCAATTTGATGAAAAGGCTGCAAGATAATGCTTGAGCTCGACCTAGTAGAACCCTGGGACCCTATACATTCCGGCAAGTCTAGAGGTCCAAGTGTTTCGTTACTTTCTCCATTAGCTAACAAATATGGAGAAAGTCGGTGAAAGATCCGGCTGTATTAGGCACCTGGGTTCTCGTATATCATTTTACAGTAGGTATCTGAAATACCATTGGAATTTGTAATATCTATTTTGGCCCACCATTCAACTCAAAACCTTTAATTTCACGTCCACCTACACCTTGTAGCTAATTTTACTACAGTCGTCTCTGATTTTTTGACACGCAACCACGACAAATTTTCTCCTCCTGAGAAGTAATTAAGCGAATTCCAACAAAAATGAAATCAAAGCAAACCAAGAATTTCTTAGTTCATGAAGGAAATCTACTATACCCAATGCCACACCAGAATGCTCATATCTCCGGCTCAGAGTGGAAACGACACCATCATCGGCACACCATAATATCATTTTCTAATGTTCGTTTCATTAGAAAGTCCAAATTCAATATCTAAATTAACGTTTCAAGCCATGGACGACTGTTAGAGTAAAGATTTGATGAGGTGCAAAATCGAGAAAACAGATGTATTCTCAACATCTCAAGTCTCAACTCGTCGCGGTTAGCTAACAAATCTAAAAATAACGTGTAAGAAATCTCAGTTATATTCCTCACGGTCAGCGTTCACTTCGTGGCAAGCAATTAATGAAACTCCACTCAGGAACTAGGATCCTAGCTAAAATTGTCCATCTATTCCGAGGGTAAACAATACAAAACCATTCATCACAAAGACGACCTGCCGTTTTATCACGTCCTGTCCAAAGTCAAAATTAAACGGTGAGGGCATGACGAGAATAATTCTCTAATAATTTATTCTTTAGTTCCAAATGTTTTGTTATACACAGTTTTGTTTGTAGAGTAACCACACCGCTTCCCAAACACTCTCAGACCCAAGGCAAGGTCCCAATGCCATTGTCATTGTCTTCGAGAGGTCAAAGAAAAAGAACGCCAGATAAATGCGGTCAAGTATGGCAGAAATATTCGGGGAAGAATGTCGCCTTTGCTTTGTTGAAAATTTGATAATCCGTGATATTCGTTCAAAATTGTTTGTACTCTAGCGGATATCTTCGTTCAATCTCTTTTGGATAAATTCATTCTGTAAGTTTAACGTGGCAACGGTCTATTTGGCACATAAAAAGTAAATTCCTCTTGGCTGTGATAAGCTTAAACTGGGATTACTAAACATTTGAGGGTAGGTGGTCGATATTGGAAAAATCGAATGGTAAAACCACAACTCAGATTTGCAATATTTAAGATGGAAACTTAGATCTATTTAGGAAGAACTTTAAAAAAAACCTGGGTTTTGCGTACCTGTCCGAATTCGAATTCGTTGGAAAGGCAAACTAGCATATGAGGGATGGCAGAGTTGTGCGGAAATTGACTATTTGGATTTCTCCCGTAATGCATTGAATTACCCGAAAAACAACCCGTACGATACTCCCAAACTAATTAAGTAAAATTGGCTATTCCAGTTTATCTAAAATCTGAGCCTTAGTAATCATAAATTACTAATTCCGTATACTACCACGTTCTGAATTAAGGAAATCGACAGTAAATCTCAGAAACAATGATGGCTTCCATACAATTCCTCTTTAATACTTCACATTTTGCTCAAAACAATAACTTTGCGAATATATATTATGCATACCACAAAACAAGGTTACAATTAAAATTTTGATTAAGTGAGTTTACGAATAAATTACTAAGTAATTTTGGATTGAGTTTCACAACTTTGACATATTCAAGCCTAACATTCAAATAAAACTACACAATTTAATTCATTCAACACAAAACACAACTTAATCTAATGATATGACCAAATCGAAACGAGGCACTACAAATGCTACGATAAACAAATTAATTACTTCATTCGATTCCGTAGAAGTTGCCCTTGGGGAGTCTTTAGAGATCCTCTCTTACCATTTTCTCAGAATTTACCACAAGATAACTACTTACTTATAAGACATAATAGGGTTAGACCAGCACCAAATATTAGAAAAGTGGGATGTTGAGCTTTGGAATGACATTTACTTGTGAAGATTCCCTCTCGACAAAAGTACATTAAAGAAATTAAACAAGGGATTATTTCTCTTAAGATAATAAAGTCAATCAGGCTTTCCAGACAGACTACATTTTCTTCACTACAACTACAATAATTGCAAACTCTGGGAAAATTAAGGTACATTTATATCATACTTACTATGTATGAGTAATATTAATTTTACTTAAACCTAATCCTTCCAACCTATTTACTAAATTATCTCCTACATGCTGACATGACCTTATTTTATTCATTCTTTTTATTTCACAAAATATATTATTCTTTTTTTTAACTTTACCATCACTCGCCCACACTTTTCTTCAGACTCAAAATGTGAGTAAATTATGCACAGACCCGATTTATTCTAATAGAACATTGGCAAATAGACACTCAATAACTTCACGTTGATGTGCAAAAATGGAATGGCTTATTTATAATATTTAAAATAAATTTCAGGCAAGTCCAGATTAGTAATCGTAAATTGCAATAGTCTAGGAAGGCCGCTTGATAACTTTTTCAATTGAATTGATTGTCTTTCTTTTAACTAGTTCCAAAATAGATACAGGTGAAAATGCGCAAAAATACGACTAATTATCCCCTAAAGGGAGTTGTGGAAAAACAATAATTACGCTTCTGAATTTGGGAGTTTCGACTATTAATGTGAGTGCCTTCAAAATTTATGATCTCGGAATCGAAGAAACCGGATTTCGTATTCGATGACACAAAAATAAATTTAAGGAATAAACTCATAGGTTCATAAAGTCAGACTCCTCTTAAAATAAAAATTCAAACGCGCGTTCTGGTTTAACCACACTGTGTTAATCGTAAGATAAGATTCCCTTCCCTGGTTGAACCTGTTCCATTTTTGGCACTAGCAAATCTTAAAAGAAAAAACATAATTCATTCAAACGAAGCGATTAACTTCCACTGCCTTCCCATTAATTAAAATTGCATAATTGACATTTACTTACTATACTAAAACAAAACAAAAACAAAACTAACTGCAATTTTGGAGTTAAATAAACCGAGTAACCTTAACAGGATAAATCACAATTTGCGTTGATTAGTAAAATTTCTTGGCCTGAGTCTCTTTATTATTTTTATACACAGCGTAGCCTATAAGTGCGACGACTTGAAAAACAGCAATTCCAATAAAAAGTGTCGAGGTTACACAATTGACAGTAGGACACTCTTGGATTTGGGCTCCAGGGGCAGGTTGTGAATGAACTCGTTGGGAAACTATATTTACGTCCCGCTTCAACACATTCACACCTTCTCTTAGCTGTAAAATGTGAAAGCGCCAATTAATACACACAATTATAATACAAGAGATAACAAAATTAAATAAAAATAAATTACCTCGTTAAAATTTGATGTGTAATCAATGGATCCGTGACCTACTGCAGCTGGTTGTTGAACTCCTGTCTGGTCCAACTTTGCGCTTATAGCGGTTAAATAATTTCTAAAATTGAAAAAATAGATGTGGTTTTACTTACGTGCTGTGTCTAGGATGAGTGAAATAAAAAGGTGTGGAGATATTGGTCAAATTTTTAAAGCTCTGACTGACATTAAGAACAATGAGAGAATTAATCCAGTTTGTCCAGTAACTAATCAAATACTTACTTAATTTCTCGCGTTGATCCAATGAGTTCCCTGCTTGAAGCTAGAAGTGTTTCGACTTCATTTCTTAGTATTGTGCTGGTAGCACCTGTTGCACCAACATGTGGTTGAACTGGAACTGCCCCACCTTCAAGAAGGAAAATAATTTTCGTAATTTACACTTTAACAATTTCTTTTAGCGCGCCGATTAATGTAGAGTACGTGTAACTAGAGCTTACCTACAGCCGCTCCGCCTAATTGTATATTATTGACTAGAGATAGAGTCGTTTCCTGCCGACCAACAATCTCATCAAGCTTTCTTGATAAACCCTGAATCAGTAAACGGGTTTCCGATTGACCCTGAAAAATTTGGCGTAACTCTCGAATTTGTTCTTCCTCAAACCAGTCCTCTTCATTTTCCTTTTCTTTCTTCGCGTCCGGGTGTTCTTTGATATATCTGAATAAATGCACAAAATATTTATACCTTGTCTGTTTCATATAGCACGTCAAAGCAAACTATGATCGCATATTTAGTTGTACGTATATTCTTTATTTACGGTCAGACAACATAAAATATTTCAGAAATTAAAAACGCTGAATCAGTCAAAAAACTGAACAAAATCGTCTTTTTGAATTTCCAAAATGAATTAGCACTTCCCGCTTCGATAGAATATTTATCGAACACACCTTATGACATAATTTTTGCGTTATTTTTCAGTAAGCATGTACATAGTGAAAATGCATTTAAATCTTGAATTACACTCCAAGGAAATATCAAAGTAAAAAAAATAGTTCGCGCTATTAGGAAAGAGATATTTCAGATATTTTTTGGTATATTTATAATATTTTAAAAACAAAAAGAGCATATTATAACACACTTTCATCTTCGTTTTCTGCCAACACTAACATTGCAAGTAACTCGACAATCGTATAAACTGGACAACTGAATAAAAATAAAGTGTGCATACGATTTCAAAGCTTCCATAAAAAATAGTACGAAACTCCGCATTTAGAAGACAAATTCGTAATTCCCTGACCTTCAGTTTGAAAATAATTAAGAAGCTAGCTGAGAGTTTTATTTTAACTATTATCGGTCATAACTTAAACTAATTTTTTTCACTGTCGGACTTACGCTTCTTTTTTCTGGTCAAGTTGCGTTTGGTAGTTTTGGAATTCTTGGTCAAACTTTTGTTGCTCAGCATTTGGAATGTCTTGTCCCGCCAAGTCACCTACACCTTCTTGAGCCAACAAACTCCAAGTCATGAATTTGTGAACATCATGATCGTCTATTGTGTAAAAAATAAACGTCAACATTTTAATATCCTATAAAATATAATATTTCTTTTTTAAGCGAGCGAAGCGAGCGGAGTGTAGCGAAGCTTTCCTGTTCAACTAGATGGTCCAAAATCCGTTTGTATCTCTCCCATAGTACGGTGAGCAGTTTTTTGTCCAGAGCTTATCTCCGGAACTACTGGGCCGATCGGGTTCAAACTTTCAGGGGAGACCCGCCTGGGAGTGTAGTTGTGTCCAAACTACATTCTGACTGTCTACTGTGAAGGGGTATCCCCTTAGACTCGAGTTATAGGGTATGGGCATTTTTGGTATTATTCTACTGCGCAATATATTATTCTACTGCGCAATATATAATTCTCCTGTGCAAGGTATTAGTTTACTGTGTTTTCAGTCCAGGGGTCCAGGGGCAGGCGGGGGTTGGGGGGCGGAGCCTCCCATTTAAAAAGAGGTTTAACAATTTAGCATGGTGTTATTCTACTGAGGGAGATATTACTTTCCTGTGCAAGGTATTTTTCTACTGTGCAAGATTTTGTTCTACTAAGCATGGTATTATTTAACTGTGAAATCCCTCTATTCCACTGGGCGATAAAACCACACGCTTTCTTTTTCAAAAGACGGGATGATGAGCTTCGCTCGCTTTTCTGTGGCATGACCGTTGAAGGAATGACATATTCCTAGTTACTAGTCCTAGTTAGTACTCACCAGCAAGACCTCCAGTGGCTGCACTCAATCCAAAGTAACCACGAGCGGGTAAGAAAACATTTTCGGCTCGCAAGCACATTTCATAATCATTGTCGTTGTTGCTCATGCCATTGTTGAACATGACCTAAACAAAATAAAATCAAATTCAAAATTTTAGGTCAAATAAAATATGTACGGGCCATTACTATTGCCAGTGTAATGTGCAATCCAACTAGAGAAACTGTAAAATTTAATTGAACATGAAATAAATGTTTAATCCAAATCGGAGCATTTGACTAGCGTCAGACGTTGATACTGAAACAACAAACTCCTATTCGATCATAGAAACGAATAAGATCCGATAATTATCAGATCGTACGGTTCTAATATCTATCTGACCTAACGAATCAGTTTGGAAAAGTTTGATTCAGAAGTATGGATAAGGTTCAGATGAATATTGTATCAGATACAAATATATCAAATATCTGACTCATTAGATGATGTGTAGATTCAGGTAAGTAGTTATCTGATTCTAAAAAATGAGATGAGATATCAGATGTAACGGAACCTTACTAAAAAAAACCACCACACGTAAAGGGTGTTCCAAATGAATATATACACGGTTTCAAGAATAGTCTCGATATAACGGCCTCACTAAATTTTGCACTCCCAGAGCCCAATGACGTTACTGAAAATATAAATAGTATCCAAAATCAAAACCTGTAGCATTTATCGCTATCGGGAAGCAACAGATTTTTTTTTAAAACAACAAAGCACAGATGTGATCCGATATCAGATCAGATAATTTTCATTATTAAATTGTCAGAGCCAGCTATCTGAATGGATCCGATATCTTATCGTTATGGACATAAATATACTATCAAGCATTCTTAAATACATGATGGATATCAAGTACCAAAGTGCCTAATTGTTACTGGCTCGGTCAATCCTTTTAACTGGTCTGAATTTTTGAATATCAGGTAGGGTAGGCAAATAAAGTTCGGAGTATCAAGAAATTCATGCAAAAATGTTTCAAACATTTTGACAAGTAGTAAAGCAAAATACAAAGTTAAGCCCAAAATCATTGAGAACTCTTATCAGACTATTTTTTTTAAATCTTACCACTAAAGTATTTTTGAAGTAAGTAATTTTAGCTCGGACAGGAAATGGTTTGTTCCTGAAATCCCTGAGACAACCTGCGATTTGCTGCGTTGATCCGTCGCTAAGTATGAGTGAAATATAAAGCATTTTAATCTTACAATTGTAAAGATCGTAAATAGCCACATGCCACATTATTTAATTTAATTACTTTTGGTGGTCGTAAACTTTGGTTCCATCATTAGGAATTGCCATAATGTAGGGATTATTATGCTTATTGTCATTGTCGAAAGAGTCAAAGAAAAGTCCTAAGCCTTTCCATTGATCCGAACTTCCGAAAACGGGACCTTCTTGTCCTTTTTCTTCCGTGTACCATAATGCCTAGAAAATAAAAGTTTTCAAAACTATATTACCATTCTTCAACTAAGATTTTATACCGAAACTGTAGAGTACATAATTAAAAATATCATCAGATAACTCACAAGCCCATCAGCACCAACTCGACCCCTTCCGGTGATTCTGAACACAAGTTCTATCTCCCACCAGTCGAATGTGGTCTGCAATTTGGACCAAATTGCTCCTAGAATTTGGAATTTAAAAATTAAACTATTTAGAAAGAGACAGACACTATTATTTCTAAAAAAAAACTGAATGCATACAATTTCCAAATTCCCCGTAGTTATATTTTTCATACCCTTCTGACTCCTCAGACTTGGAGTGACTCGAAGATTCTCCTCACTGGCAATCGCATCTGCAAATAGAAAAGCCAATTTAATTTTAGCATTGCATTAAAAAAAAAATTATTTCATCGTCTAAAGTGGGATATTGAGGTCGCACTTATGTGCACGTACAATTTCCTATTTCCGTAAGGAAACTAAAGAATTGCGTAATTTTTCATATTTTGTGCATATTTTGGTAAAACTTTGTGGAATTTTCTACATAATTTTGTAATCTTGTAAGTATTCGAGAAGTGTTTACAAAAGTAGCAAGTAGCCCACACTGTTTCGAACCATTTAATATTGAGTTTTTAGGCGAAAATTATAAAGCAATTACAATTACAATTCGTAAATTATATTTTTCTTTGAAACACTTCTTTGAACACTTTCAAAATTTTGAACTTACTGCCAAAATGTTCCCAAAATGGAACAGAGCCATCCTTCTGTGCCAAATAAGGAGGTTTGAATGAATACTTGTACTCAAATTTTCTAATGGCTGTTGAACAGTCTACAGTTGACCAATATGACAAAATGATTAGTAGAAAAGGAATAAAACACTGAAGACAAAAAATCCGTCGGGTCACATTCACCAGGTGGTTACTTTTGCCGAACATTTTAACTGGAAATCTAATGTTTCCCAAAATGTAAATGTCCT
>JAQGCA010000728.1:0-23455 GCA_034698945.1 Protaphorura quadriocellata
AGTAAACCAATTAATTGGACTTTTAGCAGTTCTCGTGCTGTTTTTCTGTAAACGGCCCCCAGAAATTAGTTGATTTGCCAAAAATAACAAATCGTTTTGAGGAATGCTGCTATTCGTCACAGGCGCACAATTACTTTCCTTCTCGCAACCATTACTTTTCTGTTCGCAACCATTATTTGCTGTTCAAAACTATACTGCTGCGCGCAACCGTTTCTTGCTATTGGCTAATATTACTTGCTGTTTGCAACTATTAATTGCTGCTCGCAACTATTGCTGACAGTTTGCGATTACTTGGTGTTCGCAAGTTTGCAGCCATTGCTGGTGAATCAATACCATTACTTGCTGATATGTCCTGACAGTCATCGTACCGTACACGCTTCGTGGGTCACACTTGGCCGTTGCCTATTGCGGTCAATTCCTGATTGGTCTGTTCTTCATATGTCGTACCTGCTTGCGATATTATCCCCTTTGAAGTTCCTGCTTCCAGTGCATTCATCCTCGGCAGTTCTGCTAAAGTCTTCATCGTGGGATGCTACTGCTTACTGTGTTCAACGCTAATGTTCGGGGATGCCAAATCCTTGCTTTTTGTTTCATCAAGTAGTATTCTTGTTTCCCGCCAAAATTGTAAAATTCCTTATGAATATGAATATGGAAAGAAAGCTCGTAGTCGTCCCTGGTGCCTAAGATATGAACATGATTGGTTCCATTCAATGTAAGTTTAGTATTACATCCCTTTTTCGCTAGAAATTGTTTTTAGTTTTATACTTCCTTGAGGCTCTATGAACGAAGTTGAGAGTTGAGTAAAAAATGAAATTAGAAACTAAATGTAAATTTATGGGTGACTAGAATAGGAGCACGTACGTACGTCAGTCGGTACATAGAGTAAGTTCCCCTATCTTTGGACATGTCCAAACGTTAATGGTGAATGTCTGTGGAACTATGTATGTATGTACAGAAGAGTACTTATTCCCCCAATCCTTTATCTCTCACGTTTACCACAACTTTGATCTTCGAGTTCTCTTATTCTTTCTTTACTTTCTACTGTGTTCTCAAGAGAAGGAAAAGAAAGTTTTCTTTCTCTTCACTAGTTTCTCTCTTCGTTCCTTGGAAATAAGCACGAACGCGAACCCAAGAAACTGCACAGACATGGAATATATTTCCGGTGGAACGTACCTCACGTTCCGTGCCAAATAGGTAATACTGGCTGCTCTTTAGGTACTTACATATCGGTACTTATGTACCTACAATATTTTTGGCCCACAAATTTTGAAAAACTTCTCCACAACTTTTTTTGCTTATAAGCCATCCAGTATACAGTAATGTATAGGAAAAACAATTCAATGCTAAAGTTTGTGAACATTTTTATGAAGGAAGGGAGAATGTTGACGTATAACGGTTATATGTATACAGGGTTGTCAAGAAGATGTTGGCAAGGTATAGCCGTACGGCTTTGGCCAGTCTCGGCCCCAATATTGGCATGATATTACTGGGCTACCCCGTAAAGCAGTGAAGTACACGTTTATGGATAAAAGGCTGTCGAATTTAACTTAAAGTTTCCAAGTGTACTGTTGCTGTTGGCCTCAATTTGATTTATATAAAATGTTGTAAGGGTATAAAAGCAGACAGGTCCTGGAGCATAGAAGATTTTAAATCTGAAATTCTCATGCGGGACTCAGAAAGTCTCTATGGAATTCTCCCTTCCTTCCTACGATTCTTCTTATGGACCAAGGAAAAAAATATATGTATGTACGTATGTATGTACGTGTTGTATCCCTGAGTATTTTCATAATTCTTGTCCCATTTTATTTCGTTAGAAAGCTTCCGTTCGTGGACCTCGGAGGATACGTACGTAGGAAATAAGGATGCTGTGGACGTATGGGATGTGCCTAGTCTGCTTGTCTTCTCTTCGAAGACTTGGTGAAAGCCAGAGCTGCCAAAGTAATAAATAATAGTGGAAAAGACGGAAAGAATTACGATGACAGCTTTGAATAAGGAAATAATACATTAGATGAGAATTTTTGTACGAGATGAAGATATATGAGGATGGTTTGGGTCTGGCTGGGCTCGAAAGATAATTCTATTGCATTTTAACTCAATAGAAATGAAAATCCGATTACTTTTTCTTTTTCCATGCCTTGGAGAAAAAAAATCCCAATGAATTCAAGACGGAAGAGGAACCATCTGCTCTTATTCTGGTTCTGGTTCTGGTTTTAATAAAAGATCCAACCAGCCAGGAATGTCCAAAATCTACAATTATAAGTGTAAGACGATTTCTGTGTTAGCAACCGAGTCGTATAATCCAAAACTCATTTATGCTTTTCTAATCCCTTCCAGTATTTGCGGTTATGTTTGAGACAGACAAGCTGTTAAAACCAAAATATCGATTCTGTCTTGAAATTAGAGTTTCGGTGAAAGTCTGGAGAAGGTCCGCACAGGACGCTCCAACCAAATTAGAATACAACTTTACGACTTTTAATCAGGATTTACAACACATTTGCAAATTTGCCATTAAAAATTAATTAGCAAACTGCAAGAACCATAGAGTATTGGCAGAACTGTGCTTACGAGCATGTGCCATGTTGATTTGAGTACCGCTTTATAGATGGCGTACGGATGCCCTGTTTGCAAAGTGTGCATTGGTTCGATCTGGTTAGACACGAAAATATTTATACGCCGCCGAATCGACGAGTTGTCCTTCCTGTCACTCAAGAAAACCCTTGTAAAAATGAGCAGATCAGAAGGAAAAAACCGAGCGGATGATCCTCATTGTAATTTGAATGACTCAACCCAGACCGGGCGACATGTCCGCGTCACTCCTTCAACCCATCCGTTCTTGACATTTTGCTGATTCTTGACGCGGTTGAACGTCGAACACTTTCTTTTCCGTTTTTCGTAGACACGAGCAGACAGACAGACAGACAATAATTCCACTCCCTCCCGAATTCTTCATACAGATCATGTTCTGCTCCCGACATTTCGTGACAAGGACATTTTCCTTGAATCTGCTTACCACTCGTACTCGTACGTACATTTTATCCCTTTCTAGGCGCACACACAAAAAAAGTTTTCTTGTCAGACTTGACGAAGAGAAACTTACATGGAGAGTGAACGTGTAAATGTGTGTCTATGTCTAGGTCTAGGTCTATAAAAAATGTCTATGTCTGTATGTGTCACTCTCTCTCTCGTCCATTTATTCTACCCAAGTACCCTCCGATATTCATTTTTTCTTATTCATTTCAAAATATGCCGTGAAAAATTTTGGTCATTTCAAGGGTGGCGGAATGTTCGGTCCTGCACTCCTAAATGTCGAAAATTCGCTTAATCCTTGGGTTTTTATGCAAATTTGGCCTATGGGCGTGGTTAGGTAGTCACGTGCTCATAAAGGTATAAAATGGGGCAAATTGGCACACTTTTTGATATTCTGTGCCTGACACCAAAATGGTAAGGTATTTTTTGATGTAACCCTAGGGTTTCGTGCCAATTACGTTGATTGAGAAAATAAAAGCACGTTTTGCGGATGTGACAGAAGAAGAGTGAAGGGCTCAGGGTGCATGCTTCATAAAAGGTGCAATTCCAGAGGAGACAGTTGAGTCTGGATGCAGTATTTCATTCCAGTTTTGGAAGAAACTTCTGGAGAAGATGAAGATTCAGAATTTCTGGGACGACTGAAGACTCGCTTGTACTTTCTTGACATGGTCTGCTCTAGAGTGAGTCATAAAATGAAAAGAGCTGCTGACGATGAGATTTGAGTTTCCGGAACTGGGCTCTTCCATTCCATCCAAAGTCGAAGGATGTGAGGAAGTCTCTGGGGACAAAACTCGTCTCCTGTATTATACAACTCGACTCGAGGAACTCAGTCATATTTCAATCCAATCCCATAAAATATAACGACATATTTAAGAAGAACTTTAATAGCTTTAAAATCATCAAATGGGGAAGTCCTGTTCAAGCACTAATTTCCTTTTAAATTAATTAACCAAACTATAAGTTCTTCCATTACTTGCACTTTGGGGACTTCGTTCAAGTCAGAAACAGAATGCTATTATGAACATTAATTCCACCGTCTTGAAAAGTAGGCAAAAGTGGCCATTTTAGAATTATTCCTCAAAATTCTTCTGGGTTTTCATACTTTGCATTTTTTTTTATGAACTTCATTTTTTTCGTACGATGAACATCCATCTTGATAAATTTGCCTCTCCTGAATTCGATTTCCTAGTTTATTCTATTTTTATTCCTTTCACCAACTTTCACCAATTTACTTTCTCCACTTTCCCCACTTTCACCAAATTCTGAGATTTCCAACTTACCCTGAAGCAGTAAATTCGGAATGCAAATTAAAGGAGTTTTCTTTGCAAATTCCTTCAATGGAATTCTAGTAATTTAACTCTCCAAAAACTTTTAATTAAGTTTAAATGTGGAGAAGACGAATAAAAAGAAATAAAAACGAAACAAGGCCAGTACCTGGATTTTCTACTCCAACACTTCAATCCGCACTTCAGCCCAAATTAACAAGTTCTATAATCTGCACCTTCAATTTTCTCAAGATTTATCTTCAGTTCTACTTCACATTAAATAGTTTCTGAGTTTGCAATTTCATTTGAAAGAGCTGCTTTCATTTTCTTCTTAATTAGTTGAATACACACGTACGAAGCTTTCTAAAGTTCGTAAGAAAATCCAAGAATCTTAATTTCAGCAATTTCCTCTTAAAAACAAACACTTGTAGTGGAGTGTAAAGTTAGAAATTGAAGGGTCCTGCACTTAATCTATTGTGTAGGGTGGTTCATAAATTACTGGTTTGGCAATAAGAGATTAATTCTATTGATTATGAACTACCCTGTATTTGAAATAAGCTCGATAAGTCGTATCCGTTGCACGGCGCGCTAAGGCACGTGACTTGTTAGTAATACCTATACCTTTGACTACGAAGGAAGCATGAGAGAGAGGAAGGAAGTGGAGGAGTTGTCTCAAAACTTTTCTCCCGTGTCAGACCAAAACTTTGAGACAGTTAGTTCACGCTCTTGTGTGTATAAAACCCGAGTCTGAGTCTCGTCTTAGTTACTTTCTCTAAGTAAATGAAGTCTTGAGAAAATTTATCTTGTAGTGCTTGGGTTTGCTCCGTGCGTGTCTCATCATGTGAAACTAGAGATGAGTTGCTGAAAACACTCAACGAATAATTGTTTCTATTGAAATCATCTTCAACTACGTGGACCTGGAACGATCTCTCGTCTTACAAAATCTAGAGAAGTGAGTATGAGATTCACTTTAAGGGTTAGGGTGTCTCCAAAATATTATTGTAGGTGGAAGCAAGAGATTACAAACCCTAAGGTGTCTGGAAAGTCTTCTTGAAGGTGAAAGCTAGTATCAGGGACACTTAAAATATTTCTGTTGGTTCAGCAAGAGAATGCTGGGGTTACGGTGTCTCCTAAGTATTTGTATTGGTGAAAGTAAGAGAAAGCGGGTGTCTCCATACTATTTCTGTTGGTGAAAGCGGGAGAAAGCTGGGGTTAGGGTGTCTCCAAAGTATTTCTGTTGCTGAAAGCAAGAAAAAGCTAGGAGGTGTCTCCAAAGTATTTCTGTCGCTGAAAGCAAGAGAAAGCTAGGGTTAGGGTGTCTCCAAAGTATTTCTGTTTGGTGAAAGCAAGAGAAACCTAGGGTCAGGGTGGCTCCATAGTATTTAGCTTGGTGAAAACAATCAGTCATTTCTTACACTGAAAGCGTGCAATTATTATATAGGGTGTTTCGAAAGCGGTGAAAACAAAAGAAAATTGAAGTCGCTGGCTTTCTGGCAATTTCGGAATTCTGTTATTTTCATTATTTGTTTCTATTCTCCGTTATCCACTCGCATCTCTTCATTTGCATTGTTTTCTAAGTATTTGTCCTTGTAATTTTAAAATTCAACTCTAAAAATACAAAATTGATGAAGTATGACAAGGAATCCCAGTCCTAAATTTAGCTACCGATCGTGCCATAGAAACTCCCCCGCAGCTTGTTATTTAAGCTTCCTCATGGGGAAAGTTCCTTTTCGGTATTTGCATGGAGACAGAGAAATCTTCGTAGGCGACAAAATTGGAAGGCGGCAAGGAAATGTGTCGGAGTCGTTTGACTGACTCGTTTCCGATCCAAATGCAATGCACGCCCTATTTTCAAACTCTGGGATTTCACATGCACAGTATTTTTATATTTTCTATTTCTCTCTTTTTTTCACTTTCTCCGTGTGCGTGTGTACATGGACTGAAAGGGTTCATGCCAACCATTTGAGTTCAATCATGTGTAAACAATTCCAAGGATACAGAGTGCGAAAAAAAAGATAAAATGAGATATCGAAGGTCTGAGAAGATGGCACACAACACACAAGGTAGTTTTTCTTTGACATGCTGTCAAGTCAAGGCAATCCGGAACATTTTGGACACCATTGTTATCAGTCTTTTCTTCATCCGCTATCTGTACACTTTGATCAAAATCTGAAACGAGAAATTTAGTTCCTTCTCAAAAAAATCACATTCCCATGAAATTGAAATCCTTCAAATCTTGACTAGTGGCGTGTATGAAATTCGCAGAAAATTAAATTCCATTCGACTCACACTATTTGTCCCAATTTTGATTGAAATGGATTTCGTGTTTGCCAAGCAAGATGAAAAGTCAGTAAAGAATTTCATTTCTAACGCAAAATACATACAACTTATTCACAAAATTACAATTTCTATTCACAACATATGTAGATCAAATATATTCACAAAATATATTGCCAAAAATTTAATACCGACTTCCTCTCGCGCGTATTCGACCGATGCATTCTTTGAAATGATCTGAGGCAAATCGCAGTGGAATCTCTAAAATCTATAAACTTAGAGAAAATTTTACAATAATGCAAATAATAAAGAAACTTCAGTAGAAAGGGTGTCCGCTGGAAAGAGAAAATTGCAAATTGAAGGAAGTTTACTGAAGAGCAGCTAGGGAAAGCCCACCGATAGAATGGAGCTGGAAAAAGTGCACCACTGGAGAAAGTTCATTGAAGGGCAGTTGGAGAAAATCCACCGATGAAACGGAGCTGGAAAAAGTGCACCACTGGAGAAAGTTCGTTGAATGGCCGCTGGAGGAAGTCTACTGCTAAAATGGAGCTGGAAAAAGTCCATCGATGAAAGTCCGTTGAGGTAAGTCCACAGAAGAATATCCGCTGGAGAAAGTCCACTGAAAAAAGTTCGTTGAGGAAAGTCCACCGGGCTGAGAAAAGTCCACCGAAGAAAGTCCGCTGGAGAAAGTCCACTGAAGAAAGTCCGCTGGAGAAAGCCCACCGAAGAAAGTCCGTTGAGGAAAGTCTACCGGAGAAAGTCCGCTGAGGAAAGTCCACCGAAGAAAGTCCGCTGGAAAAAGTCCACCGAAAAAAGTCAGCTCGATGAAGTGCACTGAAGAAAGTCCGCTGGAGAAAGTCTACCGAAGAAAGTCCACTGAAGAAAGTTCGCTGGAGAAGGTCCACCGATGAAAAGCAGCCAGTAAAAGCGGGCTGAAGAAAGGTCGCTGGAGAAAGTTCATCAAGTGGCCGCTGGAGAAAGTCCGCCGCTGAAAGGCATCTGCAATAGTGTATTATAAAAATGATAAATAGCACTGGAGAAAGGACGCCAGTGAAGTCAATCGAAGAATATCTACTGAAGCAAACCTGGTGGAGAAACTCCACAAGAGATAATACGACTTTAGAAAGTAGACTGGAGAACGGCTACTTATGAAAGTTCATTGGAGAAAATATGAAATGGGCGAACATGATGGGCACCTGGAAGGATTTTTCCAAATAGCGTTAAACGCACGGTGAATACGTAGGTTGACATGGAGGAAAGTATGTAGACCATGAATGAAAGTAGGTAGTCGTCGCTCTGTACACCTTCTGGATGTGAGTGGATTGCATGGGTCCATGGACGACCTTTTCAAAATATTTATACTTCTGACGAATCAGCAAATCCCTTGAGGATACTTGAGTAAACAGTTACATGGTATGGCCTCCAGTTTTTTCTCCAGATATTTCCCTATGTACACATCGTACGCACATACCTCGTCATCTCATTTCTCCTCTGCGTTTGCATTGTGCAGATCCTATCTCCCTGGATAGAATTGAAAGTCTAAAGTCGTAAGACCTCCAATATCCTTGAAGGCGCTTCCAATTTACGTGAAACCTCTCCTGAGTTTTTGATCCGAATCGTTAGACCTCCACCTACCTACTATTTATGCAAAGAATAAGGATTGCCATACGAGATCAACCTTCCTCCCGGATATTCTTCCACAAACTTCAATTCTCAAAGAGAACCAATCAGAATATGAATTTATTTTCACTTCCAAACATTTCTTTCCTCATAAGAGTCTTATATGAATTTGCTAGTGTGTAGGAAAACTGATTACCAGACTTCAGAATCTGTAGCCGTCAAATTTAACTCAAATTTAAAAAATCGTAAAAAATACTACAATTTTTAAAAAAAAATCTTATTAGTAAAGATGCTAATTTTCCAGTCAACTCTTTCAGGATTGTCGGGTTCATCAAATGAGCTTTCATTTTCAGGGAAGTCAAAGTATTTATCAAATTTCTAGCCGTGTTGGGAAATTAAATGAAAGAGTACTATTTTCATTCATCGATAGGTGTCGTCTGCTTGACCTTCTCAAGAAGTGCGAATGTTAAGCAGTTAGGAGAGGTACCTTCTGCAGGCCAAATATGAACCCACTTTTCACGAAAAATACGCTCCAATAAATGAAAGGAGTAACTGCAAACAACATCTAGCGTTCAAAACCCAGAACTACGAAACGTCCGCACGTACGACTCCGTGTTATCAGAAAAACCTGAGGGTTTTCCAGGATTTAATGTCAACAAAGGATTTGAGTCGTGGAATCTTTCCGATTCCCTACATTGGATTTTGGACAGAACTCCTCGTTTTCTCACTCTCACGATTTTCCTTTTCCCAATCACAAGTCCATTGGAGCAGAATGTAGTGCCAAGTGCCAACACCATGCATGGTGGTAAAGTCCAAGGTTTTCGAGCCGTACATGTACCTCCATTGAATACGTCTAGAATTACCATCTAGATGATAGGCGTTCCTGCGTTCAGGGTGGTAATAGAAAAAAAAGTAGATTGAAGAAACTCCTCACACAAAGGGCTCCTCGATTGAGCTCCTTTCAAACCAATTCTCCTTCTGATAACAAGAAGGGGAAGAAAACCTGGCAAAAGAAACTTTCCTTCCAACAAAGTTTTCTTGGATAACTCTCGTTTAGTGTCGGATCTTGGAATTTTTTTAGTCTTGGACGAAATCCATACCTGGGCACCGGGACAGAAAATTTAAGCATAGGGTTCAGTTTAGTGAGCG
Source organism: Protaphorura quadriocellata (assembly GCA_034698945.1). Classification (NCBI taxonomy): domain Eukaryota; kingdom Metazoa; phylum Arthropoda; class Collembola; order Poduromorpha; family Onychiuridae; genus Protaphorura; species Protaphorura quadriocellata. Next base: position 9,339 of record JAQGCA010000728.1, read on the forward strand.
TTTGAATTTTTACTAAGTTCATATTTCCTGTTCAATTCGTCAAAACAGCGTTCGCTATGATTCAAGGTTGAGAGCCAAGGTTGAAAGCCAAGGTTAAGAAGCCTAGGTAGAGAGCCTAGGTTAAGAATTTATACTAAGATCTTAGGTTACGAACTGAGACTATATTAAGATCCTAGGTTAAGGGGTTAGATTGTGAGCCTAATTTAAATGCCTGGGTTAGCATTCTCGATTAAGAGCATAGGTTAAGACCCTAGGCTAATATCCTAGGTTGAGAGCATGGCAAAAGTGCCTAGGTTAAGAGCCTATGTTAACATCCTACGTTGAGAGCCTAGGAAAAGAGCGTAGGCTAAGAGCCTTGGGTGACAAGCGAGGTCAAGAGCCTAGGCGTAGAGCCTAGGTTAAGAGCCTGGGTTAAAAGCCTAGGTTAGGAGCCTGGGTTAAGAGCCTACATTAAGAGCCTAGGTTAAGATCCTAGGTTAGGAGCCTAGGTTAGGAGCCTGGGTTAAGAGTCTAGGTTATGAGCTCAGATCACGAGCCTAGATTAAAAGTCTAACTTAGGAGGCCAGGATAGGAGACTAGGTTAAGTGCCTAGTTTAAGGGCGCAGGTTAACAGCCTAAGTTAGGATCCTATGTTATGAGCAAATGTTGATAGCCCAGTTAAGAGCGGCGGTTAATAGGAAAAGAGCCACGGTCGAGTGCCAGGGTTGAGAGCAATGTACAAGAGCCTAGGTTGAGAGCTAAGGTTATGATCCAAGATGATAGCACGCGAATTTGAACTGAAGCTTTTCAAATAACTATAACAGTAACTTTAACTTGATCCCTTATTCTCTGATTTTCCCTCCTCCCCATCCTTTCCTTCCGGTGAGGAAGGGCCCAGTGATGTGTACAGAGTGCAGTGGAATATGATGGACCCTCAAACGTATGAGAGAGACGTAAATAGCGGGCGAATAGATCTCAATTTTGGATTAGGATTGGAATGTAAAGACAGGTCATAAACTCGGGACGTGTGGTTCATTTTGATAAGGGTGGTGCATTGGGTTCTCTTCCGTCCAGACCCTCCAACCTCATTAGCCTTCTCTTCTCCTCAAACTCAATTGTGGCACACACCAAGCTCAAAGTTTCGCGTGGCCTTTCAAACTTTTTTTTCTTTCTTAACTCCCAAGATAGATTTCTGTAGGTGCGGGTGCGGAGACATGGCCTTAAGCCTCACAGTACCAATTGGCTCTCCCAACTTAATTTTCTCATTCAATTCCTTTCAAAATACAGAAGAAATGAAATGTAATAAAATAAAATAACAAAAATAGACTAGTTTTTTCGTGTTCAAAGGAGAAAATAGAAAATACGACCGTAATTGTGTTTACTGCCATTCTCTGACCTCTTTGTTCTCCCAGAAATAGCAATATAATTACTTTCATTTTGTTTTTAACCGGAAATAGACGCTATAACTAAAATTTTAGTAGTTCTGGGCAGTAGAACTTTTTAGCAATAAGTTGTTTTAATTTCCAAGAAATATTGCGCATTAAGATTTTGTTTGATTAAAAGTTTAATTTAGAAATCCGTTTGTTCACTACAAATTAATTTCTGTACTGTTTCTTCAAAAACAAAAATCCTGAGGACGCAATTAAATAGATCTGTTTTCATTTACGGTCTGCTGACTGACTTCAAGCACCCGAATATGACCTCGTACTTCAAGGAATTCTTTGAGTCGGAAACGCAAGGAATTTTTTAATTTAAATTCTTCTTTGTTTTGTTCCAGTACGGCGCATTCTTGTTGTTGTTTACTCAGAAAAGGAAAGAGAATTATAATTGACTTAATTAAAAACTAAGTGCAGATTTAATAATCAACGTGTGATGATAATGGGAATAATAACGCTAATATTAAATTAACGTAAAAGCAGAGTCATGAATGCAAAAGTATAGGGTGGGGCAATGCAAAACAAAAATTATATAAGAACTTGTCATCCTTGGCACTATCCTCCCTGCGGCGCACCAATACGACTACGACTACGAAGTCCCTAGAGAAATCTGTAACTCTGGTAATGATGACAAGTAATCATGGCACTCCATTATATCATAAACTAGATGAAAATGAAACAAGTGTAACAAATTGCCTTCCGAAAGAAAGAAGAAAAAAATTTAAGCATCCCATTCCCAGCCAACCATTTTCTGTGTCTGCTACCACTGTGCTCATTTCCTTCTATGAAGGTTGATGAAAGAAGCCACCTTGCAATTAAGGACATCACCATCATCAGCAAAACGTGGGGTAAGCAGGTCGTATGTACGTAAGTAAGTAAAGATGTACCTTTCCTTTCTTATTTTCTACTTTCCTTCCAACTTTCCCCAAAGGCATTCATTTTCCTCAGTTACTTTCTTCGATTTTCTCCAACAGACTTTCACCATACTTTCTTTATGGACTGCGCTACATTTACGGTAGAATACTTTCACTATGCTTTCTCCATAATTTCTCACCGTGGACTTTCACCATAGAAGATTGCTATATTTTTACCACCGACTTTCACCGTATTTTGACTATAGACTTTCACCATGATGTCTCATTATTTTACTGTGCTTTCTCTGCATTTATTTTAACCGTACTTGAAAAAACAGGAATTTAGTGACGAATTTCATCTTTAGCTATTGAATACAAATGCAAACATCCTAGTTTGTCGGACCACCTTCGTAATCTGACCATCAATTTTAGGTTATCTCACTGTAGTATAGGACATACAATATTTTTCTACACTTTTACAACGCATTCTGTCTATTTTGCCATTTTTTTATAACTATTTCTACTGAGCTCTCTTCCAACATATATTTCACGCTTCCTCCATATATTTTTACCGTACTTTCTTTCGTACAGATTTTTTTCATAGTTTCACAATACATCATCTTATGAACTTTTTCCAGGCTTTCACCTTAGACTTTTACCAAGCTTTCTCTGCATTTTTTCCCTTCCACTTTCTCCACGAATTTTCGCCTTACACATTCTCCTGACTTTTTGCACAAATTTTCTCCTTAGACTTTCTCCACAAATTTTCTCCGACTTTCTCCTGCAAACCCAACTCATCAATTTAGGAAGGTCTTTCATTATCATTTCCTTGAGAAGCCTTTCTTGGCAACTACGGCGGCCGTGCAACCGTGGTTTAAATGAAATACTAAGCCCCTGCCTCGGATCGTCGGTTTTCTGGTTTCTTGAATGAGGAATGAGTCTTGAAAATAATTAGTCTCCCCAAACCCTCATCATTATTCAATGCCTCATCCGTGAAAGCAGTAAACAAAAAGGGGGTAAACGAGCCCAAGAACTATGTACGTACGTCAATTCTTACCTGATTGCCTTCTAACTTTCTGCATCGTTTGGCTTCATGGTTACCGCAGGACAGAAACAGAGTGTTCCACGAATCCTTGTGGTTCACAAGGTAAAGAGTGTCCCAATTATATTAATTGATTGGGGTTAAATGTGAATGTCTTTCATCTAATTGCGCGTTAGATTGTGTAATACAAAACATTTGTCGATACATGTGTGTGAAAGCGAAACTTACCCGGGTAGCGTTTTCCCTGAAATTGCGTCTATGACGATATTGGCCATTTTCAATATACGTCTAATACCTATACTTAATAGGCTTTTTTTTATGCCGCGCTATATTTTCAACATGCATGCGCCATCTGTAAACAGTTGTGGTCGTAAATCTACAGGTGCACGTCATACCTTTCCTTTGAATTTGTAGCAATCAGAAGGGAAGAGACACAAGCCTTATGGAAATCGATGTGACTTTTTATATGTTGTAGTCAGTCGCATCCTGAACATCTTTTGTGAAGGTCCTACCCCCAAAAGTCTAACCGTTTGGCTGCTAGAAATGCAGAGTGGGCATGTAAGGTGAAAGCAGGTGATTTTCACTTGCATTCGCATACATGTCAATTTGGTGTTGCTAGCACCAAACGGTTAGATTTTTTTAAAGGTGGTACCTTCACAAAAGTTGTTCGGGATAAGATTGGCTACAATCTATGATACAATATGATTATTATTCTGATCTAAATTGGGAATAATTGCTATCTCTAAAATTTTGGCGCAGATTTTCCTATCCTGTCATCTCATACTTTGTATGCTAACTGAAGTTGAACTAAGAGGATCTATAAAATGAACCAAGTAGTAAGATTTTGGGTCGTAAATTGTTGGGTATTAGTTTGTTGAGCGCGTCAAAGCGGAGGAAGAGCCCATTCCTCACTCGCCGAAGGAGGACATTTCTCAAATCTTGTAATTCCAAGTCAGTGAATCTCCGTCTGTAGCGCTCCCAGGGAATAAATTATAGTTTCAAGGAAATCACACTCAAATAAGCTCCCACTTTCTCCGACTTTCTCCTTTCTCTTGCATTTAGTACGCAGTCGACCATATTCATAGTCTCAATTTGTAGGCTTCTGTTTGATTGACAGTTCCAGGCTCAGGTGAGACCTCCTTCTCATTCAACCAACACGCCAATCCAATATAAACACCCATCCCTCGCTACACACCTCAGCCATGTTACAGTCAATCTATAAAAACCACTACTTCATTTTTACATTATTTTAAAATTTTAATTAATAATTTATTTACATTAATTATATTATAAAAAAAATTGTATATATATAAAAGCGTAGGGTCAAATCGTAACGGTTCAATAAATTTTTGGTCCAGAGCCGAATTCCTTTTCAATTTTGGGATGCGAAAGCTGGGCTGAGAAGAGAAAGTCTTCTATATTATAATTTGTATTTACTCCTGGCAAATATTTGATTCAGCAAATAAAGAAAAACTTACGTTGGAAGGAGTGACAGGACGAAATTGAATTGCTTCTTCCAACACTATTCCATTCCTCAATCCTGACTGACTCTGACAACTCAGAGTACTCCTATCCTCCTACTCCAAACATTTTAGCAACAAATCATAGTAGGAAAATGTAGAAGAGATTTTTGGGTACTTCGTTCGATAGTTGATAGCTAAATTGTAATGTAAGAGAGGAATTCGACTCGGGATCAATTCCTGGTCGACGCATTTTCCAAATCCTTGTATTTTTAGGTTTTGCATGATAATTTGTTGCCAATAATCTTGGTTTTAATTAATGAGCCAAGGTTCAGAAGACAAAGCCGCAAAGTTGATCTGAAGTTTGACATTAACATACGTAATGTGACTTTAACTATAGTTATAAGGTGTGAGTATCGATGTTAGCGCCTAATGGTAAAATAATCAAAACTGAGATTTTTTGGGAATTGACCTGAACATAGAAGACGAAAATATATCTCTTTTCCCACTTGATTTGACTGAACAGACGGTTTCTTTTTTGGTTTTGTAATGAGAAGAAGAAATAAATTGTGGAGAGAGTGACAGGGGTGATCCAGAGCGTAGTTTATTCTGAATTTTGGATTAGATGTTGGAATGCGGGGTGAAGGTGAAAGACTGGCTTGGGTCCAATAACCTCCTTCCCAAATCCCACGTACTCTTATCAAATATGTATGGACATTCAACCTTTCTCTTCTGGGTCACCTTCTTCCCACAGTACTCCCACTCCATACTACTTCAGTTCAATAAACATCCAATGTTTTCTACTTGTTTACATAGTTTTCCTTAGTACTAAGGGTACTCCTTAGGCCAGGTCAATGTGAAAACAAAAACTCGGCCTTTAGGAAGAATTCACATTCACTCACTGCGAGGCCGGTGGAGTGATTTACTGAAACAGGTTCTTACTGCTACAGTTTCTTCATACTGCTAGGGGTACCTTCCCTAGGCCAATTCGAAAATAACTGTCTTTTCTTAGAATTCACGGCGGCGTCGGACAGAGAATATTTACAGTGACTTACCAGAGGATTCTCTTACCGCTATAGTTTCTCCCTACTACTAGGGGTACCTTCCCTAGGCCAATTCGAAGACAGCTCTCTTTGGGCGACGTCGCGCCGACAATATTTACAGTGATTTACCAAAGGAGGTCTTTAAAGCTGAAGTTTCTCCCTACTACTATGGGTACCTTCCTTAGCACAATTCAAAAACGGCCATCTTTACGAGGAATCGGTGATTTGCTGAAGGAGGTCCTTACTGTGGTTTCTTCCTACTGCTTGGGGTACCTTCTCTCTAGGTAAATTGAGTAATATAAAATGCACTGCCGAAATCCGACAGAAGTTTGTTGGGACAAGAATGTCAAAAAATGATTCCGTCTTCCATGGCCATAATTGCAAGTCTAGAATCAGCAGCTCCCGAGGGAAAGAGTTCCCCTAGTAGTAGTAACGTGAGTATGTGTAAGTATGTTTTGATATTAAATTTTGTGGAAGATGAGATGGAGAGAGATTTTGAATGGAGAGAGTGCCTTGGTTATTGTGTAAGACCCGTCAGTTGCACAACCGAGGAACTATGATGGATGACTGCTACTACTGGGGCACTCGTCTACAGAAATTCCATCCCATCTCGTCCATCTTGTGGACTTTACAACCTTCCAAATGAGAACCTTTATTGAAAAACGACTACTTATTCCTTTTTTTACGGCCAAAACTATTTATATAGATGAGACGGGCTTTCATTTCTTTTCATGACTTGACTTGGGTCAATCCAATAACAAAATAGAGTGAAAATGGGATTACGTATTTTATTGGTAGTTTTAGAAGAAATTTTATAAATTAAATTCTAAACGATCATTTGGACTTCACATTTTATTACCTGAATTCAATGGTCTGGGTAGAAAACAATCAAATCAATGAGTACCTTCAGTAAAGCCCAGCGTAAATAATTAGACAACTTCCATATCAGGTAGCCCCATACTTTTGTTCAAACAAAAAAAAATTGATTTTTCAAATCACATTATTTTTTTTAGAGGGATTTAGAGAAATTTTGATTGTTCATTGACCGTGAGAGATGAGATTACCTGACAAGAAAACGTTGTCAAGTAATGTTGGACTTAGCAGATTATATTTGACGTGTTTTTTTTTGGAATCTGTTTCGTAGAGATTTTCAATTCTCGGAAGTGATTTTTTTATTTCAACCACAAAATGAACAGGTTTTTACTGTCCTTTTAAAGTAAATTCACTGATTGATTGACATCCATTTCATTACTTTTATAGAAAGTTAGTGAATTTTGTCTATGGTCCATGCAGAATTTCAATTCGCGCTGTTGTCAACGTTCGTACCATATTTTCTATTGTTTTGCTTCCAGTCAAGTGAGAATTCCTGAACATTTTTGCAAGATTCTCATAGTTGCTGTAACGAAATGATGCATTCTCTAATATTTTGTGCAAAAATTCTTAAGTTTTGTCAATATCTTCGCAATATTTTTATATTTTGTTGTCAGAATTTCCAAATATTTTCAAAAATTCTGATATATTGCCAAAATAGAATAATTCTAGTGACTTTGGACCAAGATCTCGTTAGAATTATTATTCTCGCACTTGAATCCACGGGAGAAATGGTTTTGGTGTGGCGACAAAGCATGTGTGGCCCGTCATGACGTCAGAGGTAGGTTGTGAGATTAATCAATGGTTCCTTTTCGCTCCGGGAGCTGGGAGAAGAGATCCGAACGGTTTCCATGGGGACGAGGATGCAGAAAGCACATCTCTCCCGTCCCGACCGACTACTTTCTCTCCGAACCCCCCGAATATAGATTTCTGAGACTCAGACTCAGACTCAAGTGAATGTGTGATGTAACGTGACCCTATTTTCTGCACACGGCACAGCACCCCCCACCCACCTCACCCCTCCCCACCCAAATGGATCCACTCCATACTGCACTCCACTGCATTCAAATGACACGTCCCACGTCCAAGAAAACCAAAACCCAACGATAAAATCTCCAAACACATGGAGTCAGGTTCAAAATGACAATCTAGGGAATATGTACTCTCCCTAAGTCTAAACCTCACGCCCAGTCTGAGCATTTTGATTTCATTTCGTGTCATCTCAAATTTCACCCAAAATAAATGAGTCCGATTTCAAAATAGAGATTTTTTACTATAAGCTAGCTCTATATCGATTTTGTTCACTTGTAGGGCTACACTGACTAAAAAAATTGTATGAATTCATAAAAATGTAGATGAAAATGCAGACGAGAAATCTTAAACAAAGAGGAAATTAAATTAAAAAATTTAATAAAGTTTTCCGAGTACCTTGAATTTGTATCGTATTTCATTTCCTTTCATTTCTGTACAATTCTATGTCTACTTTCATTATGAACATAGTGCAGTCAGTCTTTTCCTCCCGCCAACCCGCCCACATACATCCGGAGACGGCGGGCGCCAAGCAGTCTAGTCTCGTCTCGACTCGTCTAATTAAAATTCATTTTTCTCTAGAAAAGGGAACGGAAGAATCAAAATTTGTAATTAAATTTACTCGTCAAACAAAACTTCGGATGAATATTTCCTCTCAATGCAAATAATAGGAGATGTCCTACTTTAATAATACGACAGGGTGGTTCATAACTTCTGTCCACTGTTTTTGGGACAGTATAGATGATAAACGTAGGTATAAATATTATGAAACACCCTGTAAGACTATACATATTTCCTCTCATTTCATTTCAGTCAACAAAAACTCAAGCGAAGCCACGGTAGGAAATTTAATCAAAAAGTACTTGACGGAAGTATTTTCTTATTTGTTCATAAAAACCTAACTGACTGACTGGGTGGAGGATCCACAATCCACATGTTCTCATTACACAAGAATGAAGCGAGGAAGGAATGGATGGAATGGATGGAATACCTTCAACTCACTACAACTACTACAAAGGTTTTTCTCATCTCCTCCACAGACAAAATCACTTTTCACCCATGGGATTGAATGACATCAACCAATACCAATACCAATGCCAACCATACTACCAACATTTCTTTCCACGTTAACCCATTTCACCCGGGATTTCTTCCTACCTTTCTACACGGACGCAAGGGTGTTTCATATTTTCTTGTTTGTTGTCATTTAAGCCGATTCTATTCAAATCCACGTCCTTGGTCCTTAACCTTGGCTCATGTCGTGTCAGAAACACTTCTTTTAAACCAAGAAATCTGAGGACCCTATGAGTCTGAGAATCCAAGATATTTGAGGTCCCATGGAATCTGAGAACCCAAGAAATCTTAGGACCCATGGAATCTGAGGACCCAAGAAATCTTAGGACCCATGGAATCTGAGGACCCAAGGAATCTGAGTACCCTAGGAATCTGAGAACCCAAAATATTTGAGGACCCATGGAATCTGAGAACCCAAGAAATCTGAGGACCCAAGAAATCTGAGGACCCTAGGAATATGCGTACCCAAGGAATCTGAGGACCCAAAGAATTTGAGGACCCAAACAATCTGAGGACCCAGTACTGAGCGATCATCGAGCCAAACAAAAAACTGGGAACTGGACTGACCAGAAATTGAACCCGGGACCATATCGTCGAATTTTTTTGTGAAACACCTCAACCTTGAAAAAAATGTTTGGACCGACGTGTAACTTGTGTGTTATTGTTCTTATACTCTGACTTTGGTTTTCTTGGCAAAGTCTCGGATTTCCTATCTTGTCAGTCGTCAAAGACGACAGAAGACAGTGGAAGACAAAAGATCTCTGGAGCTAAGAAATGAAGCAAAAAAAAACGAAATGAAATTCTTTGGACTGATCCACCCAACTCGTCACTCTGCTCTGTCTTTAATCTTCTTCCTATGTATGTGTGTATCTGTGCAATATCCTTGATCGTGGCTACGATTTTGTTTATTTGGGGAAAATGCCAAACTCAAACTCATGGAATTCCCAGAGAAGAGGAAGAGAAAGCGAACGGCGGGAGAGAATGATTGAAAATAGAAAAACAGTCCATTACACTAACAGGAAGTCCTAACAGAGGAGGGGAAACGAGCAAGAGTACAATCATTAATAAATGTACAAATGATTCAAAGTTTTCTACTAATCCTTGTCGGAAAAACAAAAACAAGTCTTGGAATTCTTGCAATAATAAAATAACAGCCTCTATAGACGTAACCATTTGAAATTTATTTGTTACACTTAGCCCAGAGGGAGGTCACGGGTTCGATTCCTTCTCGTATGTTTTTTTTTAATCCTTGGGCCTCAACGATAATGGCTTAATTTTATAGGTCGATGAAAACTTCACGGTTTTTCTGAATTAATAGTTAAATTGACCGATTAAAAATAATTATTTATGAAGGTGATCACGGCGTAGTGTATAGACTGTCAGACTTATTTTAAGAGGTCCTGGGTTCAATTCCTGCTCCAGTGCTTTTTCTGATATGACTTTAATTTCTCTCTTTCTGGACCGTGGAATTTTATTTTCGGCACCTTGAAGTGAATGAATTCTTTACAAAATATGCCAAAAGAAATCCAGGAGACGTCAAGCAATGTTTTTCCAGAAATAGAATTCCCGGAATTTCAAAAATAATATTTGTTTATAGGGCCAGTGCAGTGAAAACTGAGGTTTCAGAACTTCATTCACAGTTTTCACATTCACAAGTAAAAAAAATTCTCCGCCTGTCAACTCTTGATTTGAATTTTGTGGAAATGGGGATGATAAATATTGAAGTGAAAGTGGGAGAAAATGGTGAAAGTAGAAGTGAAAGCACATTGCCACTGGACCTTGTTTATGTGTAAATTTCTTAAAAAACGGAAATGGAAGAGACGGTAGACACACAAAAAATGAAATGTATGGAATAAAATTGTGGTTGAAGTGTCTGGACCAGCCAGTATGGCTTGGATGAATGGATGAATACATGTAAATAAAATTGCAGGATAGAAAAAAACGTGCACTCTATTTACGAGCTGATGTACAGGGTGGTCCACGAAAAGTCCCACCTTCCAGTCAGCATCAAAAGAGATCATTCCTCAAGTTTTCAGAATAACCAACGGTAGGCTACAGAGGGTTACTACTCTTTCTTTAGAAACCACTCAAGGTAGGCTACAGTGCGTTACTATATTTTTTTGGAATAAACCTAGGTTAGTCCACAGAGGATTACTATATTTTTTTGCCAAAAACCTAGGTTAGTCTATAGAGGGTTACTATACTTTTTCGGAAAACACCCAGGTTAGTCTACAGAGGGTTAGTATATTTATTTTTGGAATAAACCTAGGTTAGTCTACAGAGGGTTTCTATACTTTTTTTTGGAAATCACCCAGGTTAGCCTAAAGAGGATTACTATATTTTTTTTAGAAATAACCCAGGTTATTTTACAGAGGGTAAGTACTCCGTTTTGGAACAAACCAGGAACTCGCTAGAACTTCTCGAAACTAACTGTTGGCTAAGTACGTCAATCTTAGGAAACACCTAGGGTAGACTACAGAGGGTTGGAGCTACTTTTCTAGGAACATCGTATTCTACACTACAGAGGGTGGTCTCTATTTTATGAGCCAACCTGTATAGAAGATGGGTTTATCCAGAAACCATAAAGTATGGATTCTTGTTCGTTTTTTAAATAAATGGAATGGGAAAGAGGGGAACTCAGCAAGTGTATAATCGACAGGACGAGAGGAGCGAAGGATGGTGAGAGCGTGAAAAGGAAAAGAGGTTAGGTTTTATGTAATCGTGTGGGTCTCAACTCAGCTCAGCAACTCATCCCCACAAGAGTGGAATTGAATTTTATCCTTATTCCTCTTCTCCTTCAATTCTGGAGCCATGGAAACACTCAAGGATCACACGTCGAGCTCAGACCCTGCATGGCAAACCCAAATGCAAAGGGAAAACGGATGGAAAGACGAGTAATTTGAATTTCAAAGCTAAATGAAAGGAAAGTCCAGGCTTCAAATGTGTTTGTGTTGGCACAAACGACCGTACTAACTGCACTCCACTAGTCCATGGAAATTGGAATCTCTTTTGTGGACCAGAATCTCCTTTTGTATCAAGTTTCTAGTCTACACGCGGATATGGTTACGATTGTGTACACGTAACAGTATCACTCTGTATCGTCAGTTCGATTCTTTTTGGGCGATGTCGCTCTGTTCTAACTTTCAAGGGGTGAAATATTTTAATATCAGTTTTCTTGTCGAAAATTATCGAAATCCTGCTATAAAAAAAGTTTAAAAAATTGCAAATTTATTATGAAATTTTCTAACAGTTTAAATGTTTGTACAAAAAACAGGTTAACGAACTTCCCCTGCTTTCTCCGAACTTTCACCGCTTTCACCAAAATAATTTTCTTTTAAAAAGAAAATCCAATTTACGGAATTTTTTTTATTTTAGAGTGCGAGGAATAAAGAAGAGTTGAAGTGGTTGGTAAGAACGTAAATTCCATCCATGCAGACACCTAGTGGGTGCTTAGAGGAAAGGATGCCATACGCTTGGATCCCATTTGATTTCACACCATTCCATTCAAGAGGTCGATTTTCCCTCGGTTGAATGCCTCAGCAATTTTTTCCATTAAAAGAAAATCGAAAGCCCATTTAAAGATGCTGAGATGGGCTGGATTTTCACTCACTTCACGACTCAGTCAATATTTCCCTACGAGTACTTTCACCAACATAAGTCTTGATCGAATCTGACAGGTTCTCGCTAAATTAAACTCCCATGTTAATAACCTTCCCGTCCTTCCCTGAGTGCACAGCGGAGTAGTGCTCTCCAAGAAAAATTAATTGGGCGGTAATTACCCTTCCAAATCAACCATTGGATTATTTCCAGGCGTTAAATTTCCTTTCCTTGATGATTCATTTGGCACAGAACATTATGCTTTCTCCTAACAGGGTGGTTCACTACTACTTTCTTACATTGATCATTCAAACCCTTGATAAGGTGTGTCAGAGGTAATCGTTTTTGTGCTACCTTGTATAATCAAGCACAAGCATTCCATTGTTCGGCAAAAGCGAACAGACCTACCCACTCACTCTCACTCAGACAAAATGTAATTACTCAAGGAGACTGACAACTTGTGCCAACCACGGGTTCTAGGGCCAACTCCGCCATATTTCACTCTACTTGACCGGTCATTATCAAAGGAGACAGATCTGACAATGGACTTGGAGAGTGAGAGAAAGCCAGGGCGACTACGTTCCACTTTGATTTAACCTAAGCTCTAGCACAATACTTATTGACAGAATAATTCGTCATGGTTTAATGAAAATATTTTATTCCAGACATCAAAATATAATTAAAAAAACAATTGAAGAAATTAAACATATTATAAAGCGGTGGAGTAACAAATGGTAAAAGTCAAAGTCAACATATTACTGAAAGCTTAAGCATAAATATTAGTTAAAGCTTGAGCATAAATATTAGTGAAAGTCCGAGTCAAAGCATGAGCAAGTGAATGAAGGAAAGTGGAAGTGAAATTCAAAGTTAAAATGCTAGTGAAAGTCTTACGAGCAAAAAAAAGAGAGCGGAGTATTGAAGGAACAAGTGAAAGTACCAATGAGAATATGCGAAAGCAACGAGTGATCGTTTTGGTGAAAGTACAAAAGTTCGAGTGAACGCTTGAGTCAAAGTAAGAGCAGGAGATAGAGTAAAAGCATGAGTGAAAGTACAGGTGGTAGCACTGGTAAAAGTTTGAGTGAGGGTGTAACTAAATAGTGGAATGGAAGTGCGAGTGAAAATACTAAAGAAAGTAGAAGTGACGTATAAGTAATAGTACGAGCGAAAGCTTGAGAGAAAGTACGAGTGAAAGTGTGAATAATAGTACGAGCGAAAGCTTGAGAGAAAGTACGAGTAAAAGTGTAAATAATAGTACGAGCGAAAGCTTGAGGGAAAGTACGAGTGAAAGTGTAAATGATAGTACGAGTGAAAGTACGAGTGAAAGTATGAGTGAAAGTACGAATAAAAGTACGAGTGAAAGTACGAGTGAAAGTATGGGTGAAAGTATGAGTAAAAGTATGAGTAAAAGTTTGAGTTAAAGTACGAGTAAAAGTAGAAGTGAAAGTACGAGTGAAGGTATGAGTGAAAGTATGAGTGAAAGTACGAGGGAAAGTACGAGTAAAAGTACGAGTGAAAGTATGAGTAAAAGTTCGGGTGAAGGTACGAGTGGAATTATGCGTGGGGGCGGTATGACTACAAGTATGAACGAAGGTAAGAATGAAAGTATAGCTGATAGTAGAACTACGTTTGAAGGAAATACAAGTTAGTAGAAAATTCAAACTAAAGCGTTCAATTTTTGGCACATCTTACATTGTGTATACTTGACGTTCACAATCTCAAGAAAATAGATAAAG
>JAQGCA010000729.1:0-23443 GCA_034698945.1 Protaphorura quadriocellata
TCGTTTATTTATTCAAAATGGTGCCCGGGCACCAATTCTGAAAAAAACTTTTGGATTCTAGTTTGTTTGGAGCTTTGACCCTACCTAGTAGGGAAATGGTCAAATTATCTTGAGTAAGACGATCGAATTGCATACCTCGGTATGTGCGAACGCAGGTCTAACGCACTCTAATAAAAACAAAAACAAACAAACAAACTAACTGTCAACGTTCTCACTTATTCTGCCTAAGCACATATCCCTTTGGCAATGATCTCGACAAAACCATTTAGAAATAATAATTATTTGTAATGTCTTGAATGCATTGAACGGGTACCATTGTTGTAGAAATTTTATTTACTTCCAAGCTTTCGAAACCTGTTCTGGCCCCTTCGTAGGAAAAATATATAGAATGAACTCAAAAAACGTAAACTAAACAAATACATCATTCATATAATGCTTGAAGGCTTTCCACTTGGTTTTTAGATTAGATTCAAGCATGTTTCGGGTTTCTCGAGTGATGTTTTTTTGAACGATTCGACATTTACTGTCGTAGAGACCTACCAAATACCGAATATTACGACTCGGCTAGTGGTCGAATACCGAATTCAGCCACTATTCGGCCCTTTTTTGCATGTGGGGTGTCTATGTGAAGCTGGCGTTCGGAGCAGTGGTCGTTTGCAAAACGGCTTACCGACAACTACAAAAAAGTAAAAAAAAAATACAATGCAAAGATAGGTTTAAGTGGGTAAATTCTAGTTAAGTCGAATTGCCGATACTCAATATGATGAACCGATCACGTTTTTGAAGCTTATATATTGCGTGCTCTATGGAGATAAAGACATAAATAAAAACGTATCCAAACTAACAGTTACGGAAACTGGACACATCCCACTACTATAGTCAACCGAAACCACGAAACTAAATTCACTTTTAATTTCAGTTGACAATTCATTTTCCTCGCAGTTCACACAGCCAAAAAATTCAAAACCATTAAACCTAAAATTCACATTACGAAGGATATGGATCCCTTACCCACACGATTATAAGTTGATCGCAGATAAAATCAATTGTAATAGTGGTATCAAGTCAATCAAACTGTATATCCGAACCTGTTAAAATTGACGAGGCCGGCTTAACCACTTCACGGCGAGCAGAGATTTTCCGAAGCAGCAAATATTTAGGAAGCTAAAATAAAGTTTTACTACTGGAAACTGGCTTCTGACATATTCCAATCGTTATGATCTTGCTTTTTCTTCACCGAAATATAAAACGCGTAGAATTATATTACTGACTATTAATTTGGATAGAATGTACGTTTGTGTATTCATTTTCACTCCGTAAATTATAAGAGTAGACCTCAAAATCATTGTTTAGCCTTCTCGTCAACGAGAGGTGAGCAATTTGTTTATAAATTGTCGTGATTTGAACTCTCCAGCTCATGCCCCTTCCATAGACACCCCACTTGACACAGTTTCAGCGTCGCGTCAATGTTGAGAGATGCCCATTAGGTGCATTACAGGAAATTTTGAAAAAATTCAAAATCAGTTTTTTCGTCAAGGTTTTGATATACGGGGGATGAACAAATAAGTAAGTTGCTTTGTCTAGTAAATGTCTTTAACGAAATAATTACTTGAAAATATGGTTAATGTTTTTCAATATAGTCTCCTTGGAGTTCAATAAACTTTCCAACAACAAAAAAATCCTGCATTTAGGTAATAGGTTTATTTTGCCTAAGAATAAAATGTATACATTTAAGACTAGATATGCTGCTTTTGAGAAGCTGAATTGGATGGATTTTAAAGAGCGGAGAAACATTTTTACATGTGAATTCCTATTTAAACATATTGTGAACATAAGTAAGCTCTCGTGTGCTCTCAAGGTAGATTATAAGTCAGCAGCTGAATTGAATTTTAGAATGGATTTACGTAATGATATGAATTTTAGATTACCTTTTAAGTTAACTAAATTTGGACAATCATCCTTCCAGTTTCAGAGTATCAAACTGTGGAATTCTATTCCAAACGAAATCCGTCATTGTGAGAAAAATATTGATTTTTCAGCTCAGCTCCGTAAATATATGCTCAACTGTCGAAAGGACGCATTCGTAAATTTGATTGCGACATAACTCCATACAATTCCTCTATTATCTTTAATTCGATTGTATAATACATATTTGACTAGATATTTTGATGTATTTTAGTTCGTGAATTTGTGCGTAGTATTTCATTTGTTATCTTATATAGTATAGTCTGACCAGATGCTGGGAATAACGTGTTTGTCATGTTGTGTATCTTTATCAGTTGAATAAACTCTCAATCAATCAAATCAATCAATCCCGTATAACTTTGCATTGGATGTAATTTTGATGTTTACTAATCCAATTCTCCCAAGTCATGGTCATACTATGCAATAAATTTGTTACAAGAGAGCGCCCAAAACTTACTTTTCACAATTTTGTAAGGATTTTAGTATTCATATGTGACTACGTTCCACAAATACCGCATAGGAAGTATCATTTTCAATTTTCAAATTTATTTTAGACTTACACAATACATACAATCAGCTCACATCAAAATCATATAATATTTAGAGTTGTGGTCAATGGTCCTAACGGCTAACGTTAATTTTTATTAAATTAGAGTTACGAGGTTCATATCCGAACACCTGGAATTAGTTCGTGTAGGAGAGCATGACTAAATTTTACCACAACTGTCGTTAAGAGACTCCATTTTGTCATACCGTTTTTCAGAATTTCTATTTATTTCCACTATACAGAAATTACTTCGTTGACCCAACTTTTTCATGACCTTGACGCGTTGTCGCCTCTTAAGCCCCCCATTTAGTAAAGTTGACTATTATTTTTGAAATAAACTAGACTCGCCGTAGATCTTACACGCGTTACATACAAAACGTCAACTGATCACAGTGTTTGGTCACTTAGCACTAGTAAAATATGGATAAAACTTGTTCAATCCACTTTTTTGCTGATTTTCTGGACTTCCAAAATCCCAGTACTCTTAATTCCAAATTAGCACGAGACTAACAATTTTTAGTTCCTTCCTTCTGCACACTGATTTCGGGATTCGATCCATTCCTCAGACATGGCTTGACATTTCTGTAAATGAAGGAACAGATAATTGGGTTACATTTATAAATATATTTGACCTCTTGTCTGATTTTAGTCATACCCTGGTACACATGCATGTTTAAACCCGTAGGAAGAAATGTTTTTTATATTTAACCCATGAACAATTTCGGAATATCCCAGCTCTTGCATTTTGCCTTTCATTAAAGTCTGGAACGAGATTAGAATTCCCAGCAGACTGTAGGAATGAGTCTCTGTTATGTAGTTTCCCTCATTCGGAGCCCAATTACTTGACATGACTGGTTGAACCAAAGGAATGAAAATGAAGGAACCCACAGAATTAGGATATGTGGAATCTTCACCAGAATCTACTAATTAGTTTTTCAGTCTCCAGTTAAAATAGTAGATTTGCAATTATTTCTAGTGTATGGTGCAGTTAAAAGGGCGGAATTTAATTTACAAAATTACGTCAGACGGAACATTTCTTGTTAACTGTGCTGTTGCTGTACAGTAGTCCGCTCTGGGGAAGTAATTAGATCATTAAGTTTTATAGCCGACACAACTATCTCTATATTCTTTTTGTGCAATAAATTCGAAGTTTACGTTGAAATCTAGGAAATTTTAGCGATTCACTTTTTTACATTTCCAAGAATTCATTCGCAAAGAAAATAAAATCAGTAATAGACATAACCAAAACCAAGCCAACATTGTTTGCAGGCAGCCCCTGCCGGTTCGTTAAGTTGTAAATTTGTTATGGCTCCGACCAGTCTTAGAAAACAGCTTTCTTCACTCAAGTTTTCCTCAAAATACTAAGATGCGCCAAATAGAAAGTAAAGACCCACTCCCTGACAATAAATGACGACAATGTTGGATCATGCCTTACGGCAAATGCCAATTAGTGGGAGTATTTTCATTCGTCATTACTGAAGACCAAACCTATATGTATTTTCAACCTAACCTGCTTTCCTGCTCCTTCTCTCGGAAGCGGCTTTATGATAGTCTCTGAATTCTAGTAAATCAGACAAATTTGTCTGGACCTGGAATAATTTTCCGTGCTTCAAAATGTTTTGATTTAGAACAAAAGTGTTATCCTGCGATGAAATTGCTAAAATCGAGTCGATGACACTTAAAAATGGCTAAAGGTTAAGATTTTGGTATGATTTCAGATGCACATTCGATGTGTTAATCGTTAGCAAATTCTGTAAATCCTATCAGGCAAAAGGGTACTTAATTACGCCGATAGCTTAAAGGTATTTTGGCTTAAATTTACTTCTACTGTTAGAAATAGTTGTAGGATATCATTCTTAGTCATTAGGCATATTAAATACAAGGAATAACCTGCGGCGGAGAAAACCCTTTCCAAAGCAACTATTACATACTACACCTTCCCGAAGAATCGAACCTTAACCATGATGAAGTAATTCAGGGTTTGCATTATCACAATGCTGGAACTGGATCATAATGACACTAGACCAAGAATGAACCAAATTTTACATCCCTTCAATGTATGTAAATATCCAGTATAAAAAATTGAGAGTGTGATTGTCAATCCAACCACTGACAGTGATTCAAAGGTGAACTGATGAGATCTCTTGAAACTGAACCAAAATTAGATTTAGATTTGATTACGACTGCGGCAAGAACGAACTCGACTAGAGCTAAATTGAAATCTGAGGTTCAGAAGGAAGCAAATATGGAACTTGAATTGACGCTGATTGCGACAATCATGCGTTTCTTAGAAGCACATATCTCAAGGAAATCAACAGTCTTCAGAGAATTTCTCCACTAATTTTCACCATTATGGTCAAAATGGCGCTTACTCGGATGAACCGTGTTTGAATCAAGTTTGTGAAACATATTTTAGTTCAGTTCGTTGCCGAAGCACGAGAAGAATAAATGCTGCTTTCGAAAATATCTTCCACTTACTCCTTACAAAATTTAAACATATTTTAGTATTAACGAAAAGTCTGCACCGTTTTTAGAGAACATTCATTGCAATATGTACTGTTCTTTTTGGATATTTATCTATCACTGAGGAAGTGGTTTACCCTGTGGGAAAAACTGTTCGGTGTAATAACGTCTGAAAATTTTAACTTGACATTTTATTGTATTACTTGTTATTCTATGTCTAATGACGTCACGTCTTTTATGTACGTTTCCATTTCTGTTTGCTGACATACGATGTTTGAAAAATAGCATTTATTTCTGTTCATTTCATACAGCCTCATACAAAGAAACGAGTCCTCGCTGCCCTGAGAAATCTCGTTAAAATGAAAGTTTCTTTAGAATTATTAATTATTGTGAGAACAAAATTCGAGACACGAAAACTTGGGCCAACTTCCAAAGAATACAAGAAAAGAAGCTCTCATAAACCCAATTTGTCCGGAATTGAGTTGAAGTAAGACGTTTGCCCAGCTAAGTTAGTTGGAGAAATCGATACCTGCGTACCATCGCAAAAAAATAAATTGGATTATTACACAACGAGAAAGGTCTTGACTTCATATTTCTTCTTCTACTTCTGAAATGGCAGTCCTGTAATAGTGCTATGCAAAAATCCGATCCAAATTATTGGAAACTCGGAGCTCACGGAAATGATCATTCAGCAAAACTACGAGTATCCTTTCGGAGAAAATTTCCCTGAGGTTTAAGTCATTGTTATACCTCTGATTTTAATACAGGGTGTTTCATAACTTTTGACCCCGGTCTGGCCAAACTTGTAAGTTACATATAGACGTAATGAGAAGGCTATGAACTATGAACCACTCCGTACTGAACTAAAATACGAGCCCAGGAAATTAAAAAGTGTATAGTATCAGGATATTTTCATTTCCGCTCTATCGTACAAAAGAAGGTCTTGTTAAAATTAACATTTTCAAATTAAACCACAGTAATTAAACTATGGTTGGTCGGTTTGGCTTGTTCTATTGACTTGGACTGAAATCTCAACTCTTCTTATTTTTATCTGGGTACTAACGTAAGAGCTCAAATTCTTCTGACTGGAATCATTATTAGGCTACTACTACATGGATAGTAAGATAGTACGTAAAGGAAAAAAGTTACTCAAGAAAGAAGAACTTGAAGGTTCGTACTAAAATGCAATCAAAATAAAAGTTATGTCCAAACTCCTCTCCAAGCGAAATCTCTTCACAGGACTCCACCACTTTCGTCTTAATCGAAATTCTACTTTTACTTCTTCTCATCCATAAGCACTACGGCTTCTTTCTCCTTCATTCTTCAAGCAAACAGTCAGCACTGGGTCGAGGGTAACAAGGAAGTATTTTTGTGTGCTTACTTTCTATTCAACTATCATGCATGTTCGGTATTGGGAGTCATCATAAAATATTTCAAGAATGTCGGACATGCAAGAGGGTCAGGGTAGTTGGGGTGACAAAATGAAAAAATACATGTAAATCTACATGCCAGTTTGTTGTTTATGCAGTCGTTCAAATCTAAAGCTCATATCGACTCAATCTAAAAATGACCCCCCAAATAAAAATGTTTGGCTGAAAATTTCGCGATAACCACACCGTGTACCATGTCGTTGTGTTCCCTTGAGAGTTCTCGTTTGAAGAAAGTCTATATATGTAATTATCGGATGGCAAACTCCCAACAAACTACAGCTAAACATATCTACTTGACCTTTCGGGAGTAAACATACAAACTATTCATTTTACTACAAAGTCGGCAGAAGTCGTTTGGAAGTGTCCTAGTTCAACTTGTGTAAGTAAACAAGTTGAGGAAGTCAAAAGGAATTGTGAGATAACTACTCAAATGTAAATGTTCTGAACTACCAGTATGGCCATGATGAGCTAATAACACAAATGTAAATATGGAATAACCCTTTGTACCTTATTTGACGATAGGAAAATGTACAAATACTCCGAGGATGGGTGTTCTTAGTATTTAGCTCATGTTCCGGCTAAAAGTTCAGGATTTTTATTGCAAATACGGTAAAATCTCTTATAACTTTGTTGAAATGATGCGAAAGGAGAATAATCGTTATAACGTAATAATATTACAAATACACTCATTAATTGGCATTCGCCAAAGGGCATGGTCAAGTATCCCTGTATATTTTATGGAACATCAGCTGGATTCCCACTAGGCCTAGGAAGGGTACTCCTAGTAGTTCTGGACTATTTATGCGAGTAAGAAAAAAAAATGATGTTGTAAGTTCAACGATGCAAAACATAAAATTTAAAATTTCACCTATGTGCCAAATATTTGAAGTTAGACCTCCTTCGTACTCGTAATTGTTAAGTCGAGAGGGTAATCGAGAATTCCAACTCACGTGCATTTGTTCGGCTGAAATGTTATTCGCTGAATCCTATCAAAATATGTCTGAAATGTGAGACAATAAATAAGTGTACATGTGGAAATGCTTTCTAGAACAGGTGAGAAGAAATCCTGTCCGTACTTCTGCGTTTAAATAGACTTTTGAATTCACCGTGGTTTAGTTTAGTTTTGCTTGCATACGCCAGGAATTGTTCAGAAAATTATACCGTCAAAAGTTTTCCACCATGTGTTAGTGTTTTCATGGGAGAGCGGACTGGGTTTCAGAATCGTATTACGAATGGCGGGTAATTTCAGGACTCATTCAGGATTCTTTCATGTGTGTAATTATCTGGAATTCTGAATTGCTTGCCATTGTCGCTCCCGCAATGGGAACTTCGTGCATATCGGTTAGTGTCACGGTCACGGTGCTGTGGTTTGCCGTTTCAGTTTCGGTAGACTAGATAATCAACCCAGGGCATTCGGGGTACTTTCACTTTCATGGGAACAGATTTGGCATAAAAAGAGTTCACGGCCTTACAACTTTAGCCTGAAACAACAAAAATTTTGCGGAGGAGTTTTCAAACAAAAATATTGCCTTTAGAATCTCTTGGGGAAGTGCTCGCTGAAATTGCCAGACATGAAGAATTATGCTAACCATTATGTTTTCCATGGTTCAGTTCGCATTCCACATCTTAAGCAAAAGATATTCTATTTTTTTTAAAGGATATTAAGAATATTTTCTTTTACAAAATTGAAATTGCGATTTCTGTTTGCATCTAACAAATAAACGTAGTAAAATAAAATGCATTTACATGTACGATGAGCGCAAAGTTGATATGCAATTCCAGATTGATTGATGATTACGTATTGGTTACTTTTGTATGAAATTGGTGATTTGAATAATTATGAAAGTTCTAAAAAGCTCTTATTGTGAGGTTCTGACGTATTTATTACAGACAAATATTAATAATTATTAGAAGCCGGGACTTTCTCCAGTTTTGGAGGAATTGAGCCGCCATTACATTGAACTTATAAGTAGAAGGTGGATACAGATGGCCGTACGAATGTACCATGTATGTACTGGTACACATGAATGTGGAGAAAAGTAGTGGAGTTATTTTCTGGGTTTGAAACTAAAACTTGTATTCCCATAAACTTACATAAATGTACAAAGAAATCCTTAGGATTACGGGTTCGTTCTGACAAAACAAAATATAATGCTGTTGTGCTAGCTTAATTCATATTTCCATGATTTCATGGTTCGTCGAGTAAACATGAGAACTTCTCATGTCTAATTATCAAATTCTGAAAGCTTTCACTTGTACAGCACTTGCCACTTAAGAACACAATTAAATTTTTAGTGAAAGAGTGATACAAGTGGCTGCTTTAGAATCCTACGCCTACCCGCTCGTGCTTGAAAAGGTTGAATTTTATGAAATGTGTAGCTTTCTTTCTCTCTCACAAAGTATTAACTATGTTTGACTGTTAAATTGACCTATAAGGCTAATGTAATAATATCTTTCATGTCCCTGCATCACAAAATGGTGCGTCCTAGAAGTTGGCTTAAAAGGGAAACACAGAAAATGGTCGAACACTAACACAACTTTGTGAACTTTCTGAGATAAAAATACTGGAGTAAAGCAAGACTCTTGAGCCCATCCGACTCTCGTGGGAGTTGACCTCGATGTCCTTGCTGGTATTCGCAATCGGTAATCATTCCTGACCAGGAAAAAGGTTTACTCGGACGTGACAAGCGACAAAGATTTATTTTCGTAGCGCGTTTCATCAGTCATTCAGGTCATTTCCGAAGAAGACCACACCGTGTACTATATTAGGGAGTAAATTAGAGTGACCGACCAATCATACACTTTTGAAAAGTTGTGGTCCTAGCGCAAACTTTTGATTTTGCGGGATACTAAATGGAGTGTCTACTATACTAAATATTACCAAATTATCATACTAAGCAATATTAAATATTGAGCTCCTAAGGATTTTCTGCATAAAGTATTCTCCCTCAAATATTTCGAAGTAATTTTGTCTTCTAGATTTCAGTTTAACCAACTCCTCCGTAATTCCAAATAAAAATAGTGTTGGACAGTTGGGTTGCACCAGAAAAACAAATTTGTATCGTTAAAACCAGAAGTCAGGGAAAACCCGAAATTACAAAGAAATTTCGAAAATATACATATCCAGCAATTTCAACGGATGAACAGAATTATTAAGAGCACAAAATGAAGTAATTTACCAAAGTCAGCTAACACTCACAGTTCATCACAAACACACAAAAAATGAGTTTTACGGTTATATGTATATGTTTGAAAAATGATAATCTTGGTTTGACTAAGTACGGGCTTATTGTCACGTCTAGGAACAAAGTACCTAATGGAATTTAAATATATGAATACAAAGTAAATAAACGTTGATTGGTGCGCAAGCCTAAGTTTAGAGCATTACAGACAAACTTGAAAATAGTAGATACCAATTTCATACAGACTTTTGTCTAGACTCCAGGAGCTATTGAATATCACAAGTCCAAGACCCGACCGAATTCCAAACTAGAATGATTCAGAATAGCACGCATCTCTGGAGTAAGTTTTATCTTAAACTTTCCGTCAACATTATATATTCTGATAAATCCTGTACTTGGATTTACACCACCCTTGGAAAATCGGAGAACACGACTAGTAAACCCCAAATTGTGAGTTTGCTTGGTGCGTACGTTTCAGAAACTGAAAGACGATTCAGCTTTTACGGTCAATGAACACTACATATTTTGATCCGATTGCGGGTAAGGCATTTTTCATACGAATCCAAACCCAGCGAAATACCTAGAGGCACAATTCTTGAGATTCAAATTCAACTCCTCGGTGCAGAAAACTCTTTCATACATATATCATTGAATGCTATTCGCCTCATGACGACATCCTCGTCATAGTTTCGGCCCTGAGATTTAGAGGAAGTGAATCGAAGACAAAGGCTATGAATGATTGAATTCAAATGAGGTTTAATGGTGTGAACTGAGCTATGAAATCGTCCCTTAGTTTATTGCTTTTGACTTTTGGCAAAAGTACAACTTATACCTACGTATTCAAGTAAGTGTATCTGTAGGTTGTCTAGATATGATTGCATTGCGTGTCTGAATAGGAACTTTTTATATTGCTTCCGGTGTGACACGAGAAAGAGCAAATTACGTAAATTTGGACTCAAATGGCTTGTCAAATTCCAAGTAGTCACGTTCCTTCCGTTTCCCCTGGTGTTGATTTTCCTATTCTCGACATTTCTCTTACGTTTTTCCATCCTTATTCGTCATTCGTTTGTAAAATAGACCGAAATTTGATTTTTTATAAAAGATTTTCTGACAACATGCCAAAAATCGTGCCAAAAATGTGCAGCGATAGAGGCAAAAATGTATTGAATTTTTCAGGTTCTAAGAATTGTCGGGACTCAAAAGTTTTATTGAGTTCAGTTGGATTTTTTGATACCTGCTCAAGCATTATTTTTGCGGACTTTCTTTTTAGGAACCTTCATTCGGTTCGTGTATTTGGTTCAGTCGCGTTATGTACGTTTGAAGTAACCCCAGAGGTCTGAGGAAGTAAAATAGAATGATAGGAAGTTTTATCATTACCTAAATTTAATCAGTCACACGATCACGGTTATCGCCCCACGCTCAGTCTTTCAAATGGACTACGGACATGTATAGCTCTCACGAGAGTCAATAGAATTATTTTATTTTCTCCGACACAAATTGGTTTCTTCCTTGTCCATACACCATTCTCTCAAAACCCAAGAGAATTTCGACTTTTATGTACAGGACGGTTCATAAGTACTACTCTTCTTTTCCTTACCTGCTTCTGATGTGGAGTTTCCGGCACGCCAAAAAATAACGGTGCAAGACACTGTACGTACGGGATTGCCTTGTCTCAGTTCGTCCATATATTTTGGCCAAAAACTGTGTATTTTTAAACTGCCCTCCGACTTACTCGCTGCTCTCAATGCATCAAAAATACTCTGCACAGAATTTGTTCATAGATATATTTTTTCCAAACTTAATTTTTCGATTGTGATTTTGTTATTCGATTCGAAGCTGTTTCAAAAATTAAAATCACTTTAAACTTAAATTTGGTCAGGTCTTAAGGGAATGACGGAATGCGTAAGCAAAATTGGTCCAATTTGGCTGAGTGCAACAATCACCCTGATATGACGATCAGAAGCCTACTTACAGTATTCACCTTAAAAAATCACAATAAATCACAAATCTGAATAAAAAAGGAATTATTTTATTCTATTCTCTGCTCATATATTGCCAAATCAGATACGGGTATCCAATTCCGAATTTCTCTCCACTCTCATACAATTTTGTTGCATGCAAGGTTACATTAACTTTATCTCTTTGAAATGAATCAAAGGAGATGAGAAACAAAACTAGATGATCGTCTTGGCCTCAACAAGGGACAATATTCGAGTGTAAATTTTGTTGTGTTCAGGAAAGTTGTCTGAATTGGAACATGTACCATTCAAATATATTATTTATTTATTTATTGATTCGTAAATATGTTAGTGTTGTCAGTCACAGAATTGGAAACTCGTTTCACCTAATCGGTGAGATTTTGTAGCTTTGTAGTGTTTTTCTCAGAATTTTTGCTGACTGTGAACTGCGAGGTGTACCATCCATAGGCAATTTGGATTCAAGGATGTCAGTTAATATCTTTATTTTTTCTTGGTTCATCACAGGAGGAATGCGTCAAACTGTTTGAACTGATATTCCACACATGGAAAAGTTTAGAGAGGCTAGGAATACATATTTTTTTAAATTCTACAGATATTTAGAAATTTGCTGATAAGGGACGACAGCCATCAAAATGCCTCTTTGCTTAATGCCGGGAATTTACATTCGACCACTGTCCCTCGTCACTCTAAGAAAGCAGAATGGAAAGGATGGGTCCATACGTTATAACACTTTCAATTTAAATCCTACATCTCCGTAAGGCTCCAGCGAAGCAAGACGGTAGTATAACTGTAGTATCCGAATGAGGAATGACACTGCCTTTGAACCCAAGTCAGATCCGAAATGTAATATGACACACATGTACACTTACAAGGCAAAAGAGAAATTGCTTTTAATACATTTTAAAAGATTTAATACATTTTACAAACAGCGGATAATCCAGAAAACTTTCAACTTGAGCCAATCTGATTACGATTACTCATTCTTGAATTTGTGGAGGTTTCAGTAGTAAAGTGGAATACTTATATCTGGATATAGTGACACGACATGAATGAGACGTTGAGATGGGTTAGTTTTCCGACAAGACATCAGGAAAGCGAGGATTTTAAAATTTGTTGGTGCAAAATGTCATGCATCATTTTTACGCAAATTGTCAATCAGTGCGGTGAACCCCGGAGTTCACGTGATTTCATAATTCGATTTTTGACGAAAAATAAGCTTTCACCATAATCAAAGAAACTTGAGTAACAATACGACAAAGAGTTGGCACCGGCGGATTGTTGTTTGTTTTCGTCTGTCCGAAGGGACGCGTTTTTGGAAAATGCTTTCCAGTTTTTCAACGTGTTTGGACATTACGCATCGAATGTTGTAGCGGAATAACACGCATACTTAATCCCTTATAAAATTCCATATACATCGTGTACTTCCGATGTTAGCCAACACCAGGTGAAGAAAAGTTATGACCCCCACCGTATTTGTAGCACGCTCGGTGAAGTGGACAATTCAATTGAGTCCAACCACAATTTTATTTCAATTGTCGGTGAACTTTCTTGAATATGACTGTAAAATAGCCCCAGTTCAACCCATAAGTTCAAATGAGAAAGTAGTAACTGACAAGCTTTCAGTTATATGCTTACAGTTAGTTTCAGCAAATAAAGCTGAAACTTTATTTCTCATATAACAGTTTTCCACGTGACGATTTCTTTTACTTCAATGCGCTTACTTCGAAGAGTCCAGTAGAATTTTTATGAGTGTAACAAATTTGTTTTCTCAACAATAGTTTACTTCGACGCACTAAATATCGTCAGGAACTTAATGTCATAAGTAATCTGAAAATTCTGACGCCCAATTCATTATATTTATTGAGCACAATAGTTCAAACAGTATTATTTAGTTTCCCTCGAGATTTGTTGTTCGAGACTTATTTAATTTGTGATTTCCAGGGAACACATAATGCAAACAAGCCAACGAAAATAGCCAAATTATAATTACTCGTCAAAAATCAGGTGACTCGTTATCACCTTATAAGATCAATTATTTTGCCTTTGTAGGACTTTTCAGAATTTCCACAATGATTTACGAGGAGTGTTCAATAAATAAGTTTCCCACAGTCATAACTAGTAAGCTGAAATGGATTACCTCAAATTACGATTACCGTTTTTCAATATAGTTCTACTCGAGTTAAAAAAAATATTTATATTACAAATTCAAGTTGTCTATCGGTGTTTTTTAAAAAGAAAAGATTTCGAGTGAACACCTTATAGTCAGAAATGTATCCCAAAACAAACTCGGCGGGTGCGTAGAGAATTTCGTTCTCCGTTGGATGAAATGGCTTGTGATTAAACACTATAGACTCTTGTTTCGACTCAGAATCATAATGGTGAACTAATGTCGCATGACCTTAGACAGAGTTTTCAGAACAAAATTAGATGATATCTTCAAGTTACTAGCTAATTCCCTAAATGTAAACCGTTGGTCAGATTCTTTCTTCGCGAGCACTAGTAGTTATCTTCAGTTTTGGCAGAAATCCGTCTGTTTCTCGTATTTGACCCCGTTTTGCCAAGCTAAAATTTGCGAACCACTTTTTAACGCTGTCCCATAAATATTTTTCAAAATATGATAGGTTTCGGTTACTGATTTCCCAGGATTCTTAAAAAAAATTAATCACCAATCTTTGATCAAAATTTGACTTTTTCATGATAAACATAAGACTTAAAATATGTATAAAGTTGAATCATGATCGAGGTAAAATCTCATGAATTTTGGTGTGCACTCCTCAATATTCTCAGCAAATGTGAGGAAAGTTCACGAATGCCCCTCACAAAATCACAGAACTTACAAGATAATCGTTCCCAATGAATTTCTGGTGAGAAAAAATGTTCACTTTTTTGAGTTGCTTTAGTCGAATTAGGTAGAAAATGTGGAATTTCTGCGGGACCTCTACTAGCACTAGTATGACAGAAAGTTCATTCCCACTCGAGAGGATCCCTCCGGATTTGAACAAATTGAATGGAAGTCTAGGATATAAATATAAATTGATGTTCCAATTCTGAAATCGACTAGTCACGTCAATACTGTGCTCATACTGCGAATAGTACGTCGTACGTCCAGGTAGGAAGAACGAAATGAGGCAAATTTATTACTCTGCTACCAACCATTTCGGGAAGCAAAAGTACAGCAGAAATGGACGATGGCTATTTCATCAAAAATTTGATAAGTCTAGTATGGAATATTATTTACGACCGATGTTGTGCAGGCTATAAATTTCAATGTAATCTTGCTTATGTGAGTACAATCAGCCGTATTTGTGTCGGTGACGTAAGACAATCAATGAGTATACAATATTCGGCCACAGTACAAAATTTTTGTCCAAATTCTTGTATTTAAAGTATCTCTGTGCTGAAACCTGATTTGACTTTTAGTGTCGACTATACACAGTGAGCTGTAATTTTATATCAGCTCTAAAACTACAGAAATGCTTTCAGTTCATGAGATATTCTTCAACCGAGTGAGTCAAATGTAATACTAGGTGGAAATTAAGTGGTATTTTGTGTTCAGCAATACTTAATTATTAATTATAAATAATTAAATACAAGGACTTGTCCGTAAAATCTAAGGCTTATTAGTAAGAACGTTTCATCAGGTCAAACATTTTAGTGTTTTGGCTCAGAATGATACGACCGATTTCTAATTAGTCTAGGAAAGGTACCCCGAAGGTAGAGATAGTGCAAAGAAAAAATTCGAGTTTGGGAAAACCATTTCAACCAATCAGCACACCATATCTCCTGGAGGGATCAAACTCTAGCCGTGATGAAACTGCAGCAACTAACTTGAACTGACTGACTACACACGATTCAACCAAAAAGTCATGCCTCAATTTCATTGAATTTAGTTATATGAACAACTAATGACAGCTTCCATTTAGACCAATTCGTTTATTCCTCGGCAAATCTTTTCAGAGAAATTATTGTATTTATTCAAATCCTTATAGAAATGTAGGTTGAAATTCCCACGGCTGTAAATTTTAATTCTGAGCTGCAAAACAGAGGTCGGTTTTATTTATAACTTTATCGAATTTTAACAAATTAGAAGCGGTCAATCCGGAGACGCATCCCTACATTGTAGGATATCCAACTTTTTTCCACATTGAAACATTTACTGGACAGAACTGCTGGAGAACGGAAATCACCGGAAATATAAAGCTAATGGATTCTATTTACCCTTAAGCAGGACCCTCCCGATAGAGGCCTTGCAAACTGAATCCAATAAAGAGTGAAATAGCGTCGGCTTACGATCACTTGGGGAAATGTTAACTTAGACATCAAATAAGGTAGTAAAATTTTTGATCCACCAAACTACTGGTCGTACAAGATAGAGACCGAGGCAAACTACTCGTTTTCTGGTTGACTATCTTCGCAGTAATCTCTCATTTTTGAAAACCCGGAGCAAGTGTTTTTCAATTTTCTTAGAATTATTTATGAATGAGCCAACAAGATTCAGAATGCAGGCCGGTGTCTATTTTGGACGAAGAGGGCGAAGTCGGTGTTTTTATTGCCGACTTTAAATTAAACAGCATTCTGAAAGTAGGAGTAAGAATTCAGAAAATAAGTGCCGTTATTTTGGAAAATATTTTGACAAAGTAATATCAACGGCGAAAGACAGATCTTACCCCAGGAACACGGAGTTTACGACGTGAAATCATGAATCCTAAAGTGCCGACATTTGCATGGGAGTTCACTGGTT
The DNA here is from genome assembly GCA_034698945.1 of Protaphorura quadriocellata. Classification (NCBI taxonomy): domain Eukaryota; kingdom Metazoa; phylum Arthropoda; class Collembola; order Poduromorpha; family Onychiuridae; genus Protaphorura; species Protaphorura quadriocellata. The sequence continues at coordinate 16,308 of JAQGCA010000729.1, forward strand.
AGAAATGCACTGACCATATGTAGGACGCATTCGGATTTTTCCAGACAAATACGCAAAAATGAGAATCTACAAGATGGGCATTTGTCGCATATGAGTGCCAAAGTCCATAAAAAGTGTTCTGGTATCGATTCTGCGGCCATACTGTGTCTCCTCAGTACAGTGAAAGAATTCACGAGTGAGTCAGTGAAAGTATAAATTCAAGTCTAAAAAGTAAAATGTTTAAAATGGAAAAGTCTATCACTTAACTCAGACTCACCTTCGTATCTCACAAGGCAGACAGATGAGACGTCAGTTTAAGTTGGCGAAGTAAATGTCAAACACTCACCTTTTAGAGCCTTCACGTCAATCTCGATTAAAGGAGAAAGCATGGCAGACCTGACCTGGATGTGATGGCATAGTCTTTAATCCTTCACTTCAATTCTTGGTTCTGAGTTAATTTACTCTAGGTGTGAGAAATTGACATGTGCTTGTATGTCGAAGCCAATTAATTGGCATCTGGTGGCCCAAGGCCCTTGCATATTTTTTGAAGATACTAAATTAGCTGCCCATTCGGCTTAAAGAAGGCTGTCACATTACTCGAAAGGAAACCTGATTAAGCTACCACGACATAATGTCTGTTCTTGGGAACCCTTACCCCGAAAATTGTTACCAATGCTACTACAGACTGACATGATTATAATAATTATCTCAAACTCTATCCGGGCATTTTTATTAAATATTATTTGCATTTGACCTCTGGCCCGGGACATACACAAGTATAGGTGCAAACTCATGATAAAGTAATAAACTAACCACCTTGTCCTAATTTGAGTTTAACCCGGTGCTCTCTCCTTTGCCCTTCTCCGATAATTTGGTTGAGTGTTTTCTAAGAAAACCCTGAGGTCCTAATTTCATTCACATTCACACTGGCAGACTGCTTCGCAAATTCCGTTTACAGTAAAATAGAGAACTACTACATATGTTCATGCGGTGAGAAATTCGAACGCTCTATTTATTCCCAAATTATGTTCTTAGCAATTCATCTGCACTGCATGACTTTCCTCATCATCTGCAGTCTTGTTCTATTCATTAAGCTTGCACATGAGACTAGAATTCCCTCTGGCGCAATAACTCAGTTTAATAATTTCATATTTCCACAAGGAAACCACTATTGATGGAAGAGAATCTCAAGAATATATTCGAGAAGTTCTGTTAAAAGTACTAAGGACCGGCATGACCTATACGTCGGTGTATGAAAGGTTAGTCTACACAATTTTTGTAACATTCCAACAATACTGGTCCAGCAATACTTATTTCGTACCCTTAGCAAATTCGTAAATTCACAAATTCATGCCGTAATGGATTTGGACTTTTGTAAGCAGAATATTGCCACACCTCAATAAGGCCGCATTGAACTGCATTACGCTTTACCGTCGGGTCAATGGTCAAATAACATTTGACTTCAATTTTTTGGAGAACTTTTTAAGCTTTTTTTTTATTGAATTCTTCTTTTAAAGAGATTAGTTTTTATCTTTCTAGCTTTCGAAATTCATTCGCAGATGTGCTCAATAATAGTCGTACTTTTTAGACACTGGATAGTATTTAAATTAGCTACGCCATACGCTAGGCTAGAACATTGAGGCACTACAAAGCGATATTCTTTGAAAACGTGTACATTATGTACATTTTGCTTTAAAACGGTAATTAGAGAGAACATTAATATTTATGGATTTAGTAATTACTTGTCACATAAAGCACGCGCAAGTGATTTTATATGTTCGTTATAATGCAATCTTAAGCATTTGTGCACAATGAAATTCTTGTCAATAAAATCTAAGGACAATACGCAGGATTCTAGCGAATACTGCTTGCTACATAAAAGAATATTCATCGCACTGGTCATAATCATTGGCCGGGGAACTCAGCCCCCCCCCTCCAGTTAGAAGAATTTTATTTAAGTATGAAACTCCCAAAATATTAGAGATAGATAATATTTAATCCATAAGTGCGTTATCACACAAAGTGATTTTGCTTTCTATTGAACATTTTGGATATAAATAAAATATAAAAATAAGATTTGTCTATTTATTTGTATGTTGAAAGTTGATGGTTTTTCAATGGAGGATTTGTATTGAAATGAAAGTTTTCACCCATTACTCCATTATGACGTATGACACAACAGTATAAGTCCCTAGTATTTATTTGTATGTTGTTAATGGTTACTACATAGAGACACAAATACGTCGCAGGTGCAGTTAGGTGATGAAATCACTTTTCTGTACAAAAGATGTACGACATTAGTCTCCAAAGATTACTTAACAAGTTTTGTTCACAACGAACATCACTTTCATGCTTATTTTCCTCAGTCAAAGAGTTCACTCTAATTTCTTCCTTCACTTTCTTATCTCCTTTCTTTGATAATTGCAGGAAAAAGAAGCACGCAAGTGTGAGTACTTATGAGCTAAAGAAAATGACTTGTTCATCCGGATCGAACTGAACTGGAGCTACGTACTAAGGTTTCAACTCACCAGCCGAACTTAATCAATCAAGAACGAAGGAACTACATCAAACAATCTCGTACTACCGAGACGAAAAACCTGCAAAAACTTCCTTGAAAGTTTCACTTATAAATTACGTATATCCTATATGCTGAGATTCACTATCACCTTGGACTTTGGACGATAATTTTAGCCTCTCTCATTGGATGAATAAATGGGCCTATACCATAATCATTGAGTGAAAGTAAAGTGAAAGTGTTAAAATTAGTGACAATGGTGGAACCTGGTTCAAGTGGTCGTCCGAGCTCTCCAGTGGCTTCTTCGTCCAAGGCTGGCCCTAATCGTGCCCCTGGAGATTTAGAAAACCTTGACCTGTCCGACCCTGCCGTTCTTGCCTCTTTGACGGCTGACGAATTAAAAAAGTTTATCGATACTGGCAGAACGGGACGAAGGAATGCTGTGCCGGATGTGAGTCAGTCTGAAGCAGCATCCGCGTCAACAGCAGGAGTCGCTGAAGCGCTAGAAGCCCTTAACGTCCAAGGTACGCAGTCCACATGTTTGAGGACAATCCATGAAATCCAAATATTACTTTAACTTGAAAGAGTTGCGGTAAAACCTCGTCATAACGAACCACGTATCCGATTTATCAAATAAAATTCTACTTTTTTAGTGCAACTAAATTCCATTTTAGAACCAAACTATTATCATCGTTAAGTTACGTGGGGATTAGCATTGGGTATTAATTGGGTTAAAATTTATAGAATTTGTAACTAAATTTGTCAAAGTTCGTTATTTAAACTCAAGATATATGTCATGGGGCATAAATTTTTACTCCCTAGTATTGAAATGTCTCTTATATTGAGATCTGCAGTATCTAAAGAAAATAACACGGTAGAGATGGTATTCCCATTCGTTTAGAATTTCGTATTAGATTTTGTCCGTAATATCGAACACCTAGCCGGGTGAGCTTTAACGAGAATCTACTCTTGGAATAAACTCGAGTGCCCGTAGAATACACACCTACATACTTGTATTTATTTGGAAACTTTTTCCGAATCCATTAGAATCATAGACATGACGCGAATGAATAGTTTTAAGTGGTTTGGTCTTTCGCTGCATGTCGAAATGGAATAAAGTTTTCGTTTCGGTTCACCGGTTTTTATATAATTACATGGTATCCTAATTTTTTTACACACATTTTCTACATTTTGTACATTACGTTGTTGGGCTTGCTCGGAAAAATAACGTTGGGAAAAAAGTTTTAGGTTCATAAATGTCCTACAGGGCTCGTGGTTACTAGAAAATTGCACTTGACAGAGTTATTCGAAGTTGTATTTTGAATAACTCTGTCAAGTGCATTTTTGTTGCAAACCTTCTCAGAATTTTAAAATTTGTTCGATGAACGGCAGAGTTGTACAGAACCGAACCAAAGTCTTAAAGGAGTTTTTTAACAAAGGAATAACTGGATAGAACTAACTTCGTGAGAAGAAATACTTTTATAAATGTACGGAAGCAGAAGAAAATACAGTAGTAAACAAAACAAATCTGTGTTGCTCAATCCCTATCCAAATTACACTTGATTTTCGAGACCCAAATAAAATCCTTGTATTTGAAACTGTTGAATATAACGCATTTATCTCCAAACGATAGACATAATACTTTCCTAATAATTGACAGGATAATCATTAATGACATATTAATTGACATGGACTATATTTTTATCTCTTACAGAAAATCACACTACAGAAGGGAAAACGTGATGACCGAACTGCCAAAAAAGGTATCGTGAGATTGAATCCTCATTCTTGGTATGAAAATACAAAATTACATAACTAATAATCATGAGTGTTAAATCCAGTAATTGATATTTTGAATTGTTCCTTATCAGCGCAAGATTTCAAGAAGGGAGGGTGACAGAGACAGTTAATCTCATAAGGACGAAGTTCTTCAACGCAACACCATAATCATTATTTTGTAAATCTTACTCCTTTAGATACGAACATTACATCGTGCTTGTGAACAAAAGATTATTAACCAATTAAAATAATCTAATACTTAAGAACTTGTGAAAACATGTCAGTATTCCCTTTTCTAAATAGGAAACACTTCAATTGCAAATGTCGAAAATAAATATGACTTATTTTTAAAATATATCTTTCTCCTGATTCTTATCACGAACTAAATTATTTAGAAAATTACAAACTCTACACCGATGAAATTACACAAACCTGAACCTAAGATGTCAGAACGTAGTTTGAATAATTAACAAATCGAAATTATTAAGGGCTTTTAAATAATTGTGAGTGGTCGAACGGGAAAGCTTTGTATGTTAACTGGAAAACTGAATAAATAAGTTTCCAATATAATTGTTCGACGTAAGAATTAATGGCGTAAATAATGACCTTCAGAGCTAACACACAGTTACTTCACTAGTAAGCTATTTATTGACAATGAAGTAGTAGATCAAAATGATTACAGAATGTACGGGAAAACTCGAAAGCGAAGACAAAGTCTATATGTACCAGTTTGCAAACTGACAGTATTGTTAAGACTGAAAAAAGCAAAATGTGAATGAATTAATGTGTGTACACAATTGGTTCTGAGGTCACTTTCTACATAATAAAGGAATGCCCCAGAAATAATGAAAACTCTTACAGCAATCCTAAGGAATTCTATCAAATACAATTTACGATTGACGGGGCCGTCAAGGACCGTCTGAACTTTTGTTCAACGAGCTAACATCAAAATTATTGGAAAACTGCAATGGCAAATAATTTCCAATTACGTATACACAATAGTTTGTTATTACATAATAGCCTATTTTATATCACAATTTCTTCGCCTTTTCATTCGTACCGTACGTTGTGTCGAAATTTTTTATAACTGAATGAACACTACAATTGATCGTAATTAGTGTTCGCTTTGTGTAATTCAGAGTCAGAGGCAGGGTCACAGAATTCTTTATTAATGTGAATGTTCCATTACCCAAACAGTTCAGTATGATAACCAAATTGTACATGTACTGCTTGAACTTGTGCACTTCATGTACTACTATATCCTTCCAAAACTACTGCAATAACCAAATTGATTTCTATTATGTGTAACACTATTCCGGCAACATTTTATTATTGAGCTACAAAGTCTGGACGTTTTTATTAAGAATCTTATGTGCAGTGCTGAAAAATTGAACTGTTCATTGCCTCAGTCTAAGAATTAATTTTGATGAACACATTACAATCATTAAATCTTTATAGAGACTATCAAAATCATAGTTTTGTTAATCGTCCGTAACCATTTCTTCCAAATAACCCTATCTTTATTCAGTCTCCCTTTTTCGTCGGAAATTGCATTACAGTATTGGAAGTTACTGTGAATAAAATTCAGCTAACTTTATGATGGAAATTTGTAAGATATAGGTTAGCAACAATACCTTTTTGGAGACCCTAACGTCTGAAGAGCAGACTGTAGAGTCGACAAAGTTCAAAGTTGCCGTAAGCACATTCTCCTGAATTGACTTCACCAGAAACAAGATTGTCCTCTCTGATATACATCCGATTCCCGTTGTCCTCGTGGTGATGAAAGCACACAGTCATTATAAATTTGGCGTTTACCATGTAAACTAAAGACATTATCAGATGAAAGACAAACTGCAGAATAAAACCTAGAAGAAACCTGTCCAAATATATACAATAAAGAAATGCCGTGATCGGAAATTAGTCATATTTAGTGTCCTTCACCATTAGAATTCAACAACTAACGTTCTGGTAATCTAAGGAAGATGACAAAGCCAAAATATTTCTGGAACACTTTATTTCAGTTAAAATTTATGATTCGTTCCAATACGGAAGGAAGGTCGTGCCGCCTGAGTTTTCGATGTCATCGTATTCATATAGAATCATATAACAGCGTTAAGGTCAATTAACATTTTGAGATTGTTACTTGGTCTAGCCGTGAATCATAACCGAGCTTGAAAATCGTTGCTTGATATTTATGACTGTTAATATATGAGAAGCTCAGCGAACGGATCATTACTAACGCCAGATTCCATCATTCCATCATCCAACCTACATATTCCTACAACTTTTAACGAATTCGGGGAATGAAATTGTTCGGTACTGCATCATAACTTTATTTGGCTTCGGCAAATATGAAAATATGACCCCAGGAAGGGCTTAGTGGGTTTGGGGACTCTGTCGATAATGTGAACAAATTATGAAAATTTAAAACCTGTGGTTCCAAACTAGCTTAAAGGGGGTCTATGAAAATAATAAGCCTGAATCATCAAAAGTGGTTCCTCAATATTTGTATTATTGTCCACCACGATGGATTGAACAATGAATCTCTTCAAAAATATTTCTAATCAAATTTGTTGACAAAATTGATTATTTTAGCTTCAGATTTCTGATTCCTCATGACTGAAATATCGTAAAATTCGATGGTTGTTTGTTTTCCTCGGAAGACGCGACTTTCATACTTAATTCAAATAATCTTAACAGAAAATATGATTCTCCGATTCTCCGATGATCTCCGATTTCCCCGGTACTAGCCGAATTATTTCTTCAACATCTTGAAGAAAACGTCTTGCCAAACCACAACATTCCTTACTTCAGAAGATATGTCGATGACTGCCTTTCTTGCATAAAAACAGACCAAGTCGAT
>JAQGCA010000730.1:0-23439 GCA_034698945.1 Protaphorura quadriocellata
TTCCCGAAAGCTCGAGATTAAATAAATATCTTTCTCAAAAATGTCTACCGATAAATCCATTCAAAACCAAAACAAATAAGAGGTTGTTTCTCCACCAGCGTATTTCCTTTTTCAATATAGTGAGTGGTACCTTCCCTTAGATTTATGAAAACAACCCAATCTCATCGAATTTTATTCGATGAGATTGGGTTGTTTAACCATAACTTATGGCGAATTTCAATTCACGAAATATTTTTATTTATTATACTCTAAGGATCTAGATGTGTGGAAGACTGCTACAAATATTCAGATGAATTCAGACAATGGTTTGGCGTGAAATATTTATGTCACCATTTAATTTACCACTTTCGGTAGTAATATCTGCATTTCAATTCAATTGACATAAACTGCTTAGCTGTTTTCTAAACATTTTACTTGACCATGTGTCCTTGTGTCTCTGGTTTTAGACCGCCTCATTCGCCGAAACGTGCGTGTAAATACGAACTTCAAAGTGCCAAAGCTTCACTTTACTCCTTAACAAATTCATTTAATTTGTTTATTCTTTCACTGAGCGCAAGAATATTAGAATAAACATGTAGATAGATAGACAGACCATGTACGATATGGCTACAACTTCAGATGATTTGTATTGATTCATGTTTTCAGTGGTCATCGTGCATGCTTTAAATCATTAATTAAACGTTGTATTTTGCTTAGCAGTTAGTGTCATTTCGGTGCACAAGTGCACTGAATACGAATAGTAAGAAAATCCCACGGTACAGACACAGATGAAAATTGTGACTAATATGCCTTCTGAAGGGGAATACAATTTATTGAAGTTTGCGATTATTTAAATCCAGAAATGAACGTCAAAAATATATCTGAATGATTCTAAACTTTAAGTTTTGAGTAATGTATTGAAATGGTAGAGGCGCAGTGCTTGTAAACGCTCCGCTGAACGGTGTTAAAGGAATTCCTGGAAAATGTCTTTTAAATTCCAGATGACGTGAATGGAGTTGTACGCGAACTCCAAGTCTCTTCAAGTTTCGGCGTGACGCTCGATGAAGGGCAAGAACTCTTCTCTCAACTTTTGGAATCCGGTTGAAAATTCAATTTCTTCATACGACAGCACATCAACGACAGAATTCTGAGGTTCGGGACCGTTGCTTTTTTGAGAATCTGTTCAATTGCCCCAGCATGATTCTTGTGAGATTTGACTTGAGTTTTCTTCCACCCTAATCTCGCGATCCAGAATTCCGTAGCCTGGTAAATGTAATTTTGTGAAATTAGTAATTATGCCTAGGACAATGCAACAATAGTAGTGAATGTTAGCGGTCGGGGTTATCTTGAGTACTAAATATTAGGTTAGAACAAATGTTGTGGTCCAATATCACGATTCAGCCGAACATTCGGTGACTTACTTGGAATATCCACCCTACCGTCACTAACTATCCACGTTCATATCGAACAACGACCAGGCAAGATATAACTTACGTGAGGTATGACTTGGAGGTACAACTCAGTCAATAGACTCTATGTTATTCCTGATAACAAACTTGACAAGATGCCCAATCAGACTTGGCCAAAACAGCGGAAGGGACTTCGTATGCACGCATGCGTACTGTAGAATCGTTACTACAGTCTGTTCACTGTTGTCCAAACACAACGAAATCTTTCGAATAGGAGGAAACTGATTTCGAGAGTAGGTCATGCCTGGCCAGGTCATTTCGAAGTCCTCGAGTTCCAGATTTTCCACTTGTTGTTGAGATTTCAACAGACATTTGATTGAGTCTTCCGTGACCATTCCACGATTTTGTTTGAAACAAAGAAGCCTCGAGCCTGAGTAATCCAAAATCCAACGCCATCGTCTACATACCAAACGACCTTCCTTTTTCCCCTCAAGGTTCACTGAACTGAAGACCTCAACTATCATCTGTAGAAAATCAGATTAATGCAAATTAATTAACATTTGCCGAAAGTCAGTGCATTTGACCTAAGAATTACAACATTTTCTGATCCCAAAATTAATAAATATCAATCGGGTAATTTTAATTGATTCTAATACCTCAGGCGGTAAATTTTGAAACAGCGAATCATTTTCCCCAGAAAACATTTCGGCTACGTTCGATTAGAATATCAGTTTTGAATATTTATGTATCCATGATTTTCGGCTAGTAGTTAACTTCTGTAGAATTTGTACAGTTAATTTGATTTTACTTATCGATTATGATACTTCTTACGTAAGTCCGTTTCGACTAAAAAACGCCTTTGGCGGTTACCCGACAAACTATACAGTTAAGAAACTAGCTAAAATTCCCATAGAGTTAGGAATCATAGATTGTTTATTTTGTTGCTATTAATATTAATAGCAACAAAATAAACAATCTATGATTCCTAACTCTATGGTTATTTCATTGTAGATTCAGTAGCATTATGTAGCAGGCAAGTTGTAATTATCCGAATCAGATGTGCCAGCAGCCCCGATATTCACTCGGACGTACTGATATCTCAAACGGATGCACCAAATGGGGTCATGGGGTTTGCCAAATTATGACGGATTTATCTGTCATAAATAAAAAGCTTCTGTCACTGTTAGAAACATTTGAAAAAATCAAACCACCCGACCAATTCTGTTGTAATGCAAACACGCACAAGCAGTCGATGATGAAACAGACAATCAATTTATATACGGACCATGGAAAAATGTCTACTTCGAATTTATGTATGCTAACTAATTTCACAATGTCTGGTTCTTTTCTCTTTGCTGAACTATTTCTATTAATTCTATAAAGTTTATGAACCACGGGTTAAGCTGTAACAGATTCTTTGTTCGTCCATACGGAAGAGTTATTAAAATAATTAAGGACGAGAGTGTATTTAATGAAACTATGAGTCTCTTCGTCGTTTACATGCCTAGTGGTATACAAGATCAGTCATTATCGATTCACAATATGGAGAGTTTGATTCCCTCCAACTGACAATGCGTGGTGGTTGGTTATAAATTGTTATTTCTCTACCAGTGTATTTCCTTTACCTAGTGGTACCTACCTTAAAGCATCTGAAAGCAACCCAATCTCCTCTAAAAAATTTATGAGATGACAATGCAATGCTTAACCTAACCTTACGGCGAATGTCAATTTATGAAATCTTGTCATACTAGAAGGAAATGCCACGTCCGTGGAAGATATGTACAATAATTCTGATAAACGCAGTTTGGCCCAGTTTTTTTAAACCTTTCACTTGACTCCTCATCTCTTTGTTAATCTTTTGACTGGGCGTATGAATATTAGAATAAACTATTGTCAATAAACGGACCATAATGTGCATGATGATTGCGCTTCAACTTTACGTGAATGTTGTATTAACATTAATCTATGTGCTCAATGGTCTCAGTACATACATTAATTAACCTTTGTATTTTATTTCGCAGTTAATGCCTTTTCGGTTTAAGACGCACAAGCTCACTGAATGGCAGGAACATATAAAGGACACAGTGACACAGATGAAAATGGAGACTAATGTAATGCAGGATTACAATTTACTGAGTTTTGTTGCAATTAGGTATTTAAAGAAAAATTTTAGGAGTGAATTCCAATGATTCCAGCTTCAGATTTTGAGTAATTTTCTCTCTCTGTTCTGCGGATTGATATGGTATAGTATACTTCCAGTGAAACTGTTGAGGAACGATGGGCAATGGAAGTGGAAAAGGGATATTTGGAAAATTTCTTAGAAACTCTACATGACATGAATAGAATTCTATGCGACCTCCAAGTTTCTTCAAAGTTTTGGCATGTCGCTCGATAAACGACAAAAGCTCTGATATTAATTTATTGAATCCGGTTGAAAGTTCAATTTCTTCAAACGTAAGCACCCCCAGCCATAGAATTCTGACATTCGGGACCGTTGCTTTCTTGAGAAGCTCTTCAATTCCAGCAACATGATTCAAAAACGATTTAATATGAGCATTATCCCATCCAAAGCTCGAAATCCATGACTCAGCGACCTGGTAAATTGTCATTTTATGAAATTAGCGACTATACCTAGGACAACAAAACAAAGATAATAAAATCTTTTTAAAAATACAAAAAAGTAGTGTTCGGATTTATTTCCAATATCCCGATCAGCTAACATTCGAAATTCGTGGACGTCGTGACATAACTTACGTGAGGTATGGCTTGGAGGTTCAACTCGGTCAATTGATTCCATCTTATTCCCGACAACATACGTGACAGGATGCCCAGTCGGACATTGCTGAAACAGTAACCATGCAGTGTAAGGGACTTCGTATGTACACATCCGTACTGTAGAGTCGTTACTACAGTCTCCTCACTGTTGCCCGAACACAAAGAAATATTTCGAATAGGAGGAAACTTGTTTCGAGAGTAGGTCATGATTGGCCAGGTCATTTTGAAGTCCTTGAGTACCAGAATATCAACTTGGAGATGAGATTTTAGAAGAGATTTGATTGAATCTTCCGTTACCATTTCACGCTTTAGTTTGAAAGAAAAAAATCCCGACCCTCCTGAGTAATCCAAAATCCAACACCATCGTCTACACACCATACGACCTTTCTTTTTTTCCTCCGTGTTCACTGAACTAAAGACCTCAAATATCAGCTGGAAGAAATCAGAATAATGCAAATTATTTGTCATTTCTTGACAGTCAGAGTATTTGACCTATGAATTGGCCACATCTTCTGGTCTGAATCTTAATAAATATCAATCTGGTAATTTTAAATGATTCTAATACCTCAGACGGCAAATTTTGAAACATCGAATCATTCTCGCCAGAAAACATTCCGGCTGGTGGATATATTAAAGCCCAATTTAGATGAGTTTGATAGAATATTGCTTTTGAATAATTATTACTCCATGAATTTTGGCTAGTAGTTTACTTTTGTTGAATCTATTCAATTAATTTAAATTTACGAATCGATTATGATACTTTGTATAATTTTGTTGATACTAACTAAAACGCAGCGTCTCTCACAATTACCTACCAAACCTTCAGTACTAAATGGATTTTATGGTTGTTCATCTTGTATCACTTGTGTATTCCATATTCGCAAAGTTAAATAACTTACCGTTGTCATACCGAGCGAAAGAAACTGTCGCGACTATGTGACAGCCTGTGGAAAATGAACTAGTGTGGGGTGCAGAGATGATAAAGAAAATGGGAGGGGTATTAAGTTTTGCATGGCGATTGAGTCTGGAATTATTTAGTGCTTTTGATATAAATGTCTGACTAGTTCCTTGACAGATTACATGAAATGTATAAGTTGCTTGGTTCTTCCAATACCATATAAATTAGTTCACATACTGAAGGTCAGCACTCCCTGACTTGCAATGAGCACACTATTTCCTATATCTTTTAAAATGAAATGCAAAATTATGTAACTCTAAAAAGTTAAACACACTACTTATCTTTTCTATCGACGAATTAATTCCGAAAATTAAAATATTAGCCCTACGAGATTGATTTTTCTTGAACATTTATAAAATGCTAGCTGGGCTGATTACTGCATGGCGTTCCCTTTGATAAGTAAGCGGTGGTCTTCAGATGAAGGTGCAAATTATTAATTGTTTGACCAGAATTACAACAGAATCGAAATAGAAAATAACAGATTTTAATAGATTAAATTAAAATAAAGCAAATTACTACATCCTCAAATAGTAGGTTTTGTCTTTGGACGATGTTCAAAGTATGAACTACTCGGTATAATTCCAAACGTGTTAGAAGTACAGTATTTGCCATTTTAGTAGTAGCCAACAAATATGAAATTAACTTGGGATATTCGGCATGTTCGGCAAATACGAATAATACACAATTCTCAAATGACGGTAACACGAGTTATGTATCAGTTTGCTTCCAATTGTGACACTAACGCAAATATTCTTCAATTTGATTCAGGAATGGGTTTTTGGTAGAATACTGTGGAACTCATGATTTGGACACCAAAGTTTTATTTAGAAAGTTAAAGCAGGAGAAATGTTCTATCTTTTCAGGTCACAATCAGAAATTGACTCATTGTGAAATTTCAGGCTGCACTGTTTTACAGTGCAGTAAGAAATTCAGTTATATGTTTTTGTGTGGTGCGAAATTGTGTGATACTTAACATGTTTTATATATAATTTTGGTTAAAAATGTTAACGGTAATAAACTGACAGGAGACCCGGACATCTGTTTTTATATTCGTACTAGCTGTTCAACTCAAAATCATAACAGCACTAACACTAGTGGTTTCGTTTCTAATCGTATGAATCAGTTTAATATCGGCACGAACAAATTGTTGACCAAGTACGGTAAGGTCTCTTCCCCAAAGTACTTACTTCACTTGGAAACAATTTAAGGAAACTGCTGATAGTGTCCTTGCAACTCAGAATAATTCCACCACATTCAAAATTCAAAGTTTTATTCAGCTCAGATTGCTTTTGTAAACATCAAAATACTTTTCTCCGCCAATTGAATTGACTACGCAATATGCAATTCATATTTTTATTATCAAAAAGAGTAGTTAGTAATCATTTCCTGCTAACTTGAACAGTAGTCTTAATTGGAATACTAATTTCAGGTTTTAATTTGGCTTCTAAGACGCCAGCGTCTAAGGTTGCCTCAGCCTCCAATTCAGCAGCAGCTTTTTCTTCTGCCGCGGTCGCAGCAGTAATGAATTTCCGATATTCGGACGGTGTCATCAGACCTCTGAAAATCATATTCATTTTTTATTTTTGGAAGCAAATTATACACACTTTCGGCGTATTAGATTTTGGTGTCCAAGTTTTCCCGAAGCTAGTTAAAAGTTTAATTTACAATCTCACTCTTGATATTATTTAACAGTTAACAGCAGGTATCGATAATTTGCTACTTTGACTTGCAATAGTATCGATATTTTCGTTCGCACAATAAAAATTAAATTCTGGCAACGACTCAGATGTTAGTGATTATTAGTGGTTCTGTTTTCGACACTTTCCCCAAGAATTCCTATGACTTTTTTAAATTCACACCTCGTGTCGAAATATGTGACGTTCCAACCTAACAATTAATTTGGCCCTACCATTCGTTAATTTTATTAAAATCTCACCTTAAAATAGTTTGTAACCGTACAGCACAGCCCACCTTCAACATTTTCTCATAAATCTTGACACATTGTTCTCTTTTCTTAGAATCTTGTAGAGATGCTTCAACGGCCGAAGTATAAGTGTTTGACGAATCATTCAATTCTTCAGAGTTTGAATAAAACAACAGGGCGCCTTCATCCAATGAAAAACTTCGTCGAGTTAAAGTTGAACGATTAGTCGGTCGAGGTTCCGACGGTGCTTCATTATCGTCGACTTCCGTGCCCGTGCCCTCCTGATTATTTTCTTGATGTCTTACTGTTACTACTTCCGACGCTTTTTTGTCTTTCCCGACAGGGCTAATTTTATTAGCATTGTTTTTGGCACTTTTCGCCTTTGTAATCGCGGAACTGTCCATGTTGGAATAAGAACTCCAACTGAGAACCTTTTTAGGAGAGTCCGGTCCTTTTGTCTGTGGTAATGGTTTCGGTGGACCCGTGGATGTCCCCGGTGTCACTGTCACCTGCTGGACTCCTGACCTTCTGCAATGACAAGGGACACAACCAATAAATTACATTTCACCGAGTAAACTCATTTATTTTAATGCGAAATCGATGACGTGGATTGCCTTTCTTGAATGATAGATTGATCATATTATTATTTCCTTTAATATAGGGTACAGGGTGGTTCAGAACTCATGCACGCCATTGGGTTTTGCCAAAAAATGTGTACAAAATGTATGTTTCAGTTTTGCTGTGAAATTAATCCAGAGGTCAGTGTAATGGGAAAGGACTTGTCGGTCATGAACCACCTTGTAAGTTCTCATTTTGCAGCTGATACTGATTCTTTGTTGGCGAGCGTGACTTGGATAGAAATTGAAATGATGAGAAGAAAAATAGGAAAAGTTTAACCTGGCTGGCTTAGCAGGGTCGAAGAATCGAAATCGAATCGCCTCATCGGATAAACTTCCAAGCGAAAGGAAATAAGCTAATTTATATTGGAACTAAATTATTTGCCTTCATACATTTATGTATTATATTAGAAGAATGAGATTTCGTTTTAACGTTCGTACATGTGCGTTTGTCCAAATTATATATGACATATATAGGTCCCTTTATATTCATGTGAATGAATAAAAAAGAAAAATAAATGTCCCGTTAGCCGAGAATTTGATAAATTGGTTAAGATTTCGATTATTTCTTTACGAGGAGGCGACTTTTCAAGTAAATTATGTGTCGACTGGAAATCCAATCCGAGAGGTGCAAAATTCCTAACATTATTGCGTTTCACACGGAACGATATTTCCTTGCTGGCATTATTTTTGTAGCTTGAATTTTCAACGAGACTTTGGAGAGAATCGGATACGCAATCAATTTTAGGTTTGGCCTTGGATTTTAAATTTGCGAAATAGTTAGGAAGAATTGACGACAAATCTATTTCAGTTTCGATTAATTGAATTCGAATTGTTATCAAATCGAGATATACTATTTTTTGACGTTACACCCTGTATTATGATTTCTGAAAAGATTTCGAACTTTTAAGGTAATATTTTTCGGTTTTTTAAAACTCGTCTGGTTTTGTTCTGTTCTCGTTCGAATTTTATTAAAATAAACCAAACATCTTCAGGAATATCAAAGTCCTGAATTTTGGACGATTTCGTCCAATACTTTCGTTATTAGAATTCATTTTACAAATAATGGAGCAAAATTTCGTATTTTCTACCCATTTGAAATAAATAATTTATACGGCCCTCCGTAAAATTCTAAATTTCTTCCGTGAGACATTCGTTAACTGTTTAAAACGAATTGGATATTGGTCTCTACTTTTGTTTTTAGGTATGAATTTAATAGGAATTCCCATTATCCTTGGTTACGAATTTTTGAATTCCACACTGAAACGGTATATTCAAATTTTTTTACGACCTTTCGTCTATCTTAATTGGTTTTCTTAGCTAAGAATAACCGATGTTCATTTCACAAGGCCTTTGAGAATTGCGTGCCGGCCAATATCTAAAACGTAACGACTTAAATCAATAAAACCTGAACAAGTTGGAATAGGTTCTCACTAGTAAAACTTAGAGCGCAAAGATGAAACTGGCGGAATTCGCAACCTAGTAATTTCAGGTTGACAGTCGGTAAAACATGAATTATAAATTTTACGCCAATAAAATTTTAGTTCACTGCTAGATATATCCAAAATTCTTGCCGTTCTGTTCGTTCAAGGTGTATTTTATTCAAATTTTTAGAAAAGTGTCAAAGTACGCTTATATGAACGAAATCTTCATGACCAGTACAGTTGAAATGTCTATTCCGGAGGTTTCAGCCCTGTAAAGAATAAGATTGCGGAATATTATATCCCAAGTCTCGTCATACTGTATAGTCGGTATCGCTTTAGTCCTCAAAAATTAATATACTCCGCTCGCGTCCAGTATCAAAGGAAGATTGCTATGATATCGACACCACGGACCTCAATTTGTGGGAAAAAGGTCAAAGAAATCTCATTAAAAGTTTTCTAGACATCACGTTAGCTTATTAAATCAAAGTAACATAAGTTAAGGATCTCACACTCGCACTTACGCTTTGAGCGGTTGACGTTTGCTATTGCGGTCGAAGGCCGGGTTTGCGTTCCCGTTCACAGTCACCGTCGGAGCTGTCTTTGGTCTCAACCGGGTAATTTCCACAAGAGGTTTCTTAATGGAAATTCTTCCATGCGTCTGTTGCTGGTGAATCTTATTTGATTTGACCCCATTATTACTCACACCTGCTCGATTTCCCGTCAAGCTTGTCGAATTCAAATTTCCACCAAGGCTACTTTGACGAACTAACAAAGGTGCCGTTCTTCTGGAACCATTACTAGAATTTCCATCCAATTCTTTCTCACTTGGGAGAGAAACAGATTTTTTCAACAATTTTCGTCTTTCGACTGTCGTTAAGGATTTTAGACGATTTTCGACAACATTTGTGGCAGGGGTAAGGGTTGAAGCAGGTTTTTCGTCCGATACAACTGTCGTTGTCGGAATGCTCTCAGCGGTTGGAGTATCGACAATACACACTTCTTTCGGAATTTCGACTTCGAGTTTACTTTCTAATACCGGTTCTGATTTTGGAGTTGAAACGGAGAGATTTTTCTTGTTTTCCTGTGCACTCATCTGAATTCCGCTATTCCCAAGATTTGAAAGAACAGCCTCGCTCTCAATTATAAGCCGGGACAATTCTAATTCAAAATTGGCCATTGGTAGATCCTGTGGTACTTTTTGATTCCGACTCCGAATTTTCGAAACCATTGTATCAACTTCGGGTGGTCCTTCTACATGAAGACTTTTTCGCCCAGAATGAACCAAACTTTCGGGGTATTTCGAATAATCTGACTCGGATTCAGCGCCACCGTCGAAAGAAGATTCTTTTACAGAAAATGATCGTTGAAGCTTTGCTCGCCGTTCAGCTGTCGATTTACCAGTCGTCCAATGTGTGGTTATCGGTTGCGGTTGTGGTATCGGGAAATTTTCAATTTCAGATCTTGGTGGTAAAACCGTCGAATTTCTGGAAATCGGTACTCCCGTTGCAGGCCGCTCCATCTTTTTCGTATATGTATTTTGAAGTTCATCTCTTTCTATTATATTTTCATCGAAACTGATTGCTTTTCTGATTGTCGATTTTTTGGTCAACGGTAGAATTATCGATTCTCCGTCGCAGGATTTAGCATCGTCTAGATGTGATTCTTCTTCCCATTTCATTTGATTCAAATCGATACGTATGACACGTTGAGTGAGATGAGACCCATCTTCGGAGAATGATTCATCTCTGTCGTTGCTGGAGTTTTGTTCCATGGATTTACTATGAACAGCTTTCTTAGGTTTCTTTCGATATAATTTCTCAAAGGATATTCGTCTAGTCGTGACTGATGGCATTGTAGTCGAATTTTGACCGAATATGTCTTCATAGTTGTCACCGGAGTCATTTTCAGAGCTACTGTTTTGCCGAGTAGGACGTCCTAGTTTCTTGTCTTGGAACAAAGACAAACTTGTTCCCTTTGTACTTTTAGGTCTTGCTGTGCTGAAATACATAAAATAATACAAAGGTTGATATGGGCAGAAATAAGAGATGGACATCAAAGAGAATTTGCAAACAATCTTTACTTTCGGTCAAACTAGTTCATTTCCATATATATTCTAGTCATTTTATACATATACAGAGTGGGTTGAAAGTAACGACCAAATCACGTTAATCAGAAAATTCTACCATTCCGTGAAAATGAAATACACACATTGAATGCCATTCTTCACTTAGACACAGTCATCGATTTTCCTAGGAATGAGATCTTCATTTGGCCTAATGGCAGTACCCCTGTTAGTAAGAAATCCACAAATGGAGGGAGATCGCTCAGGAAAACAATAAATTTTCTGCTCCAGAGATCAAACCCAAAGCGAAGTAGCAGCGGAAATGAGAGCCCCTGGTGCCGATCTGCCGAATACCAAAAACTGCAGATTTTGTACAAAATTTTACTCAGGACAGGGTTAGTTATTCAAGTTGTCAGTCCAATCGAATGCGCGGTGAGGTGCGCAAGAATTTTAAACCTACTGAATTCAAATTTTCTCTTAAGATTGATTTCACCTTAGCTAAGAATTATATTGTAACATTCCAAATCCGTTCTACTGAATGTATACCTTCCTTTTATTCTTTGGTAATCTTGAACGTAATGCCACATTTGTCATATCCATGAAATAACTTCAGCTGCCCAACAACAGACCTTCTATTAAAATGTTTTTAATTTGACAGTATTTACGTTATACGAAGTGGGTATGAAGTGACAAAATCTGAATAATATTTCCTTGACAAAAAAAAATGAAACTAAAATCGGTGGAAAACCATAATTTGAACGTACGCTCGCGTACCAGACACAATTTTAGTTGTCTCACAACAATAAATGAATACAATTAAATATATTGGATTGTTGTTTGATGTGGTCATAGGTATCCGATATTACTCTTTTCATTCGTATGATTTATAATTATCGTACTGGTTTGAAATTCCATTCTGATTGGGTTACATTCCAAACTTATTTTATACCCGTTACGTAATAAACAGTGGGTCGAACTTGAATGGCAGATCGACTTTCCCATTTAAGTTCGACGCATTGTTTTTAAGGGCAGGACAACCACTTGAATTTATTAGTATTTTTACAGCTATTAGAGTATTCAAGGTAGGTTGTATATCAGTCTTGTGGTTTTCGAAAAGCTGGACCATTTTAAGAAAAATTGTGCGCTTTTTGCCATTTCCTTGAAATCTTAACAAATTTGAACACGATTTTCAAATCTGTACTTGGAAATAATTTGAAAATCTTTTATTTATTAATAAATCTACAAATCGTAATTCCACGCCAATCTCAGAACGAGTACTGATGTTTAACCCCACCCAGATAGAATTCCATCGATTTGAAATCCCAGATTATTTTCTTAAATTCTTGGATAACAATTGCTCTAGAATCTGCCTGTCATATTTTCCTTAGCGCGCGTTGTTCCCAATTATAAGTTCACATTTGTGTTTATTTGTAAGGAAGAGAATCACATTGGTTTTAATTAAATCAGCCAGCATCTAAAATTTTTAAGCTATCCGTTGAGAAAAGTCGTGCAACAGCAGTTACTTTCGGTTCCTTCTGTATTTATCGACACATTTGAAGTCTTAAATACGCACGTGTCACATACTCGCATCTTATGTTATGTAAAAGAACAATGGTATCCCACAAAGCACTAGAAGAATAACCTGAGTGGGTGCTCCATCCTGCTATGATAATCAAACAAAATGTTTGATGTTACAGAAGGGTTAGTGACCGAACTAAATAAAAGTGTGCTTCTCCTTTGCGATATAGCCAATTCATACGTGAGACGGGTGTCCCTTGATTCCTCGCTATGCTCGGATTTCTATCACTAGGAGTCAAATATCACTACCAGTTTCTTTAGCCACCTGCCTATATCTTTTTCTGTCTTTAACTCATTCCAGTTTCTGACTACCGACATCCAATTGCCATGAGGGATGGTACCTTTGAATTAAATTTCATAGTAGATGAACAAAAGAATAAACATAAAATGGAATTCACTTGTAATACAAACTACAGCATTTTCCTATTGCAAGAAATAATTATATTACTAAACTCTTACCTCTTTTGCCTCCCAGCGGTAGCCCCTACTGTGTATGGCCTAATTCTTTCACAAATCACAAACTTTTTAGGAATTAATCCATAAAATTTATTAATCATTTGGATTTCTGGCACACGATTTTGTGAGATTCCTGTTCCTACTGCCGCTGTCGTAGTGTTATAAAGATTCAAATTCCTAGCGTTGTCACCACCACTTCCACCCCCACTACTACTAAATTGACTCAGCCCATAATTAATATTATTATTATGATTTGTCATCATTAATTTCCCAGCGACTGCAATTGGGAATGAAGGGGATGGCGAAGGTAGGGGCCCAGCCCCCCGTTTTGAAAAATTAAATTTAAAACTTCTACCCTCAGGGCTGATTTTATTTGAATGATTCATTTAGTAATTCAGATTTATGAAAGTAGTATTGAATTTGGTCTAAAGATTCCGGCCGGAGGTCAAAACGAAGACATTAAATTTTAGACGAATCTCGTAAAAAAACTATACCGATCAAAATTTACCTTTTTTAATTTGGATAATTTTTAGAAAGAAAATAATAATTGGAAATTGTAAAAAATATCGCTATTTTTGAAAATTTAATTGATTCCGAATTTACACTTGGTTGGAGAGAATCAAGAATAATAAAAGCAAATATTTCTGTGAATTATTGTGTACAGAAATTAAATATCAGAAAGAGAACTCGCCAGTGTTCGATTGGACAGGAGAGAATCGACTAATTTCTTGGGTGACGAAAACTGGAATGAGGCACGATTCACAATTCTCACGATGTGGGATAGAACCGAGGAAGTTTTTAAGTCCTGAAACTGTTTTCTTTCTTTCCGGTGCCAGGAGCCAGGTTTGGGCTGACTGAAATCAATGTTGAATTGATTGGTCAATAATTCCCACCGGCTAGGCCAATTTGAGTCGACCACTTTCTCTTGTCAAAGAAATCACAAAACCTGAAGGAGTAAAAAGGATTGGGCGTGGCCAAAGGTCTCAAACATATTATTTTCTCTTCCCAACAAAAGCTGACTTGAATCGATTCCGAATCTCACTTCAATAGTCGACAAATTCCATGATCCAGCGTCTCCGTCCACAGGGCAAGCAAATTCATTCCCTTTTATTATATTCTACAATTTCTTACTGGCACATGTCACACGTGCGAAAAACTTTTTCTTGTCCATTTCCACAATTCTACAAGGAATCTACTTTTGGTGTAGAACAGAACTGAATCAAAAATTATCACCATCAGTCATCTTTTATGATCACTCGAGCAGTGTTTTCCATTTCAGTTCAATCCCACTACTAGGGGTACCGGTCCAGCCGGCAATTGGATAACACCTAATATCTGCGAACACAATATGTGACCATATTAGCTGAGCCGTGAATGTCAATTAATGGCTTATTTCTTTCACTTTACAACTAAAGTTTCATGAATTCTAATATGACCGACTTGGGATGTAAAATTTTGGTTCACTGCTTGAAATTGTTGAAAGATAATTTTCTTTAACAATTTCTAATTTTAATTCGTAATTGCATATTTAATATTAGAAATTCTTGAAAGACATTTTCGGATTAAGTAAACTGTCATTATGTTGTACCATTATGAATTAACTTGCATTTCGGACGCGCATCGTAGTTACAAAATAGCATTATGTTGAACTTGATTTATAAGGTACATCATAACAAAGACCATCGTTTAAAATTGTTATGCACAGTTTGCAATATTTAAATTTGTTTTAATTCCAACAAATATTTAATAGTTTTGTGGTACTCAGGAATTATCCTTGAACGAATAAATTTTAGTCCAGTTTTACTGAGTTGAGAGCGACACACAGTTCTTTTCAAAAATATATCATTCTGTTCACTGTTGTAATTTTTTTTTAAATTCTTCGGACTATTTAAAGAATTCAACAGTGTAACCGCTTACTATAAATTTACTTACTTTAAATTTAATTTTTAAATACTTTAAATTTCCTTAGAAATTTAAAAAACAAAATTGACAGGTCCCTGTTCCGTAGAATAAGCTTCAATTTTTGGTATATTGAATTGACAATTGTTTATACGTGTTGAAATAATTCTGAGCAATTTGGTAATGAGTCAAAATAATTTAAGAATTTCTATCTCGAAACTCTCATAATTCATTTTTATATTGTATGAATTTTTATTGACTATCTCTTACAGCTAGAAACAGGGTCTGGGACTATAGTGGGACTTCGAAAAATTAACAATGACAGCGTGAGTGATGACATTTCATGTATGCATGTAGCATCTTCGCATGAATGGTATAAAAATAGCAAAACCCATTATATATATTATCAATTTCGCACTCCAAAAAATGTGACTGATATTTGCTTAATGAATACTACTCCTACTATGAAAGCTACTGTTGTAATTACTCAACACATAATTCAAAATGGACTTGTATATTGGCAGAATTGAACAATAAACTTGATTTGATTGATTTTTTTGATTATTGAACAGTATCAATTTTATTCACGATTTTGAGAATAATGTAACCGTTTACAATTCTCAGTTACTTTGAAAATTTAACAATCTTTTGACAGGTAGTGTTCCGTAATCAACTTTGAACATAATATTGTGTTGGCAATTGTGTGTGTATGTCAGAAAATTCTTAGCGATTTGTTAATAGGTTAAAATATTGTTAAGTAAATTTTAGGATCATTAATTAGATAGATGATTCATTTCCAGGCGATGCGGTCAGAGCCTTTGCTGCATTCATATATCTTTCAGTTGACAGAATGCGTTCATAAGGTTTGTAAAATCACAATCATTCAAGAACATACAGCGTACATTTGCATAATTAACACTCAAAACTTAAAGGGTTGACTCAATCTGTCGGTATTAAATTTTAGATACAAGAGGTAAGGGTTTAGTAAATGTAATTATTTCTTTGCAACCGGAAAGGTTGATTTCATCGTTCATTTTTTGATCAGAGTTGAACGGACTTTTTAGTCCGGAGTATATTATTTTGAGTGCTAGATACACGTTGAACTGTTCCATTGCAGGCAGGAGAAAAGAAATAAATCTTAGTCATAAAATCAATTGTAGAAATAAAACAGTTGAGTGAATTCTCTGTGATAAATGAGAGTACATTAGAGAGACGACCCTGAATGGGCCTGAATGTTTGTTTATAAATGTTATGCAGAAAGATTCATTTAAATGTCAAACCATCTCGGATTTCTTAATTAATTTACGTAATAAATTCTTTGTTCCTTGGAGTAGTAGCCTGCCGGCAAGTACGTCTATATTTTCTATTACAATGACAGACAAGAAAAGTAATGAATGAATGTCAACTGTACTTGAAATTGCGTAAAATCGAATTGATTGGATTGATTTGCTACAAATATTGCAATTGAAATTTATAAATAGATATTAGTGAACAAATTTAAACTACTTCATTCCTAATCTTTGAAAAATAAAAGTAAAAACAATTAATGGAAATTCTCATTTGAATAATTTTCAAAGCCGCCACTTCGTATGTGTCCAGATAGAAACTTAACTAGGTATATTTAATTAAAGTCGTTTATGAACGCGGTAAACCTGAAGCTGGGCCAGATTCAAATTGAATCTGTTTCATGAAAAAGACAATGGTTATGCGAGCGGACGTAGCGAAGCTTTTCTGTTCCACTAGGTGATCCGAAATCGATTTGTATCTCTCCCATAGTCCTGTGGACACTTTTTTGTCCAGAGCTTTTCTCCGGAACTACTGGGCTATGAAATTTCAGGGGAGACTCCCCTGGGGGTGTAGTTGTACCTATCACTACGTTTTGACCATCTACTGCTAAGGGGTGTCCCCTTATGAGTTTAAGGGTATGGGTATTTGGCATGGAATGAATTTCCATGGCAACCCTGTAGTTTGCCTCTCAGTGGAAGTGACGTAAACAAACTCTGCCGTTGCTATGGAAATTCTATCCATGGAAGGACGATGAAGTGATTGAAAATTTGGAATATTTGTTATTAACTTATATAAAAAATAGTTGATTATCTTTCCTCTGATGGTGTTGCGCAAAGTCATATACCGTGTAAGGTTGGAATATTATGTTGTGGGGTCCAGGGGTGGAACCCCGGCGGGATTGGGGGGCGGAGCCCCCCATTTGAAAAGAGGTTCACCAATTAACATGGTATGATTCTACCAGGCGACATATTATTCTACTGTGCAAAGTATTAATTTACTGTGCAAGATGCCATTCTACTGAAACTGAGCAAAATACAATTTTAGAGTGCAATTTGATTTAAAATATACCGTGAAATCCCTCTATTCTATGGGGCGATAAAATCACACCTTTCCTTTTTCAAAAGACGGGATGATGAGCTTCGCTTCGCTCGCTTTTCTGTGGCACAACCGTTGACGGGATGACATATTCCCTAGTAATAAAAATGAACTGCAATGAATTTTGGTTTTCCGGGTGCAAACATCTTTTTTACCAAAAACTAATAAGGTTCCACTTGATAAAATAAAAATATTAAAAACAATCAAATTACACAATCAGATCTGTGGCTCCCAGGCGCAATAAATAAACATTTTGTGTACAGTGGCTCGTGAAGATTCTCGGATTCTTATCAGCCGTAAAATTAAATATATTTGAAATATGACTGTTAATGTTGTGAGAACGAACAGAACGAAAGCATAATTTTATTCTCGCAAAGATTCCGTTATGCCATGTTCAAAATTTGTCAAACCTGTAAAAAGATTTAATAACTCCACATATATTTCTAATTATTTTCAAAACAGTGAAAATATTCAAATTGCTCGTAGATATTTGATTTCACTCATTCAGGACTTATTGGACACCCACGCGTAGCTGTAATTATTTAAATATGATAATAAGAATTTATAATTATGATTTTAATAATAATTTCTTTGATGAAAAAGAAATTCACTTCGCAGTTAACATTTGATATTCGTACAAGTTTTAAAACCTGGATTCAGTAATAAATTACTATAAATTCGTTTCACTATAGAAGTTTTAATTTTATGAGAACATTATACTTTAACTTCATTTAGATTGTGTCCTAAGTAAAAAAAATCCTGTCTCGCGTTTCTGGAAATCCAACTGGTATTAATTATTTCGTTAACCACCAAATAAAAATTACAAGTTGGAGATGGAGTCGTACTACTTAAAAAAAAACAAAATTTGTTGAGCAATTCTGAAAATAACGTACATGTACGAAGTTGATGTTTGATGGCTACACTTTTCGTCATTTTAATTTCTCCGTGTTCTCTAAACGTACATACAAGATAAAACTGATAAATAAAATATTTCAAGAAAACTCATAATTAAAATTTGTTCTACGAATCCTTCAATTCTGCGGATTGGAAATGAAAATACTGCATATATTCCGCTCATCTGCCCACATTACAATAAAATGGCGAGATACTCGAGAAGAATTTATTTAAAAATTAAGCTCAGATATGATCAACTGAATGAAAAAGTGAACGAGGATTTAGTAAGGCGTCAATTCCGCTATCTTTTCTATACTATTGGGAACAGGAATTTGTTCCTTGAATTATCAGAGAGTTGCATCTAAAATTTAATTCCGAATGCTTTAGTCAACCGTTCGAGTTTTCAGTTTTCAGTCTACTCTATTCTGCTTGTTCTTACATCAATTGTACTTTTACAAACCTAGCCCCTCCTATTAATCCAAAGACAATCTGTAAGATATCAACGCAGAAAAATTGAAAACGGTGGTATTAATTTCAGAATTCTTTGAATAATTTCAAGATCACAACAGTAGTGAACAAAATGATATACTATTATTGATAAGCACTGTGTGATTTTCTCGATTCAGTAGAGGTGCATGGATTTTCCGAATTTCTGGTTTTGGTGTCCAGTCTAAAATCGTGATTATTAATTTAAAACGAAGTAACGGAGTTCTATCGATAAAATTTTGGAACTGTTGTCTGTTGTAAGATGAAATCACCAAATATTTCAGTCCCTGACAATATAAAGCGCTTTGAAAACTAAAATATTTGCTAAGAATTTCTGACATACATTGAATTCTCTTTAGTATTTCGTAAACTAATTAAAAAAAATTAATGGCACCAGTTCAAATTGACAACATATTGAGAACACAGGGAAAACTGAAATTACGTCCTAGGATCGGGATTTGATTTTTGAGGACTTGTTATTTCATTGATATTCAAGGGTATTACGGAATGGAACGATGAATTTTAAAAAATGAGCTTTTAATTTAGAAGTGTTCAAAGTTGTTCAAGGCTGTGCTAATGATCATTTTGAGTTCAGAATTTGTTTTACAGTTTCAATGAATTGGAAAATGTAATGAGATACTCTTGAAAGAATTCACTTTTCTGGAATCAATTTATTAACAGTAGTCCTGCACATGCAAATCTTCTGCCGAAGTAAACTGAATCGTATTTTATGAAACTGTCAAACAAATATGAATTCCAGCTCTAGTGTTAAGTGTTTAAAAAATGGATAATTTATTAATGAACTAATATATTATAATTACTCATTGTAATATATCCTACACACGAATCACGCAAGGAATTATTAATTCAGAGCGGGAACTTCGACCACGACCTCTAAGAAGGCTTTCAGAGAGAATATGGGAGCGGAGACAAAATTAGTATAAAAATTAAAGTTTGAGTTTAATTTACTTGAACAAAAATGTACTCAAAATTAAAATTGCTTCAAGATTTGGAATTAAAATACAGAATTCATTAGTCAGTCAGTAATTCTTTAATCTTTCAGTGTTTTTAGACTATCTCAACACAACTCCGCACAACTTGACCTATTCATTGCTATTTTGCTCAAGTGTCCAAATTGAGAATCACTCGTTCGACAACGGACTTACGAAACTTTCGATCAGCACATCATTTCTTATCACATTTCAATTTAAATGCATTCTTTTCAAGATTCGAACGTACGCATGAATTTCGAAAAATGCACGACCTGTTCATAATTTGTTAAACTGTTAGAGACCATCTAAACTGCTAATTGAGACATTTCAACTAACAAAAGCCACTTCCTGGCATTATTTCATTCTGTATGTAGTAATTCTGAAAGGGTTAACTATGTACATGTGTAGAAAATAGTGTTTAAAATTTGTAATCCTAATTTAACACACCCACTTAAGTTTATTTAGTTTACTTCAAAAATTATCCATATTCTTAAACAAAAATTTTCGTAAAAAGTAGCAAATAAAATGTCTGAAGAACATTCGTAGAAGGTACAAATGAATTTTAGTTCTTCAAAGTTTTGAGATGGAATTTCTTAATAATAATTTGACATAGGTAGTAATAAATTGCTCAGAACTCTTTTAACACATTCGCACATCAAATTGTCAACTCACTATTTAAAAAAAACCCATAAACCTTATGGAATATGTGCGCCGTTGGAATTCGCTTGATTTCTTGTATATTGTTATCGATGGATCAATTGGGATTTATTCTTATTGTTGTGAGAAATGGAATGCATTGACTTGTTAAAGTTGTTAATAAAAGAACCTTGAACCTTGAACCTTGAACCTTGTAGTCCTTGACAATCTGAACATATTATGTGAAGGACCTACCGCCAAAACTCTAACCGTTTGGCCGCTAGAAATACATTTTCTGCGTCTAATTTGCACCTAAACACCTCTGCCAAATCCAACTCCGGAATTAAATGTTTTGACTATTTTGGTGCAAAATTGTGGAATGATCTTGGCGAGTGCTTCGACACCAAGAAATCTTTTCAAGCGTTTAAATGTAAACTTGACATTAACTTGTAACTAACTACTGATCGTTTCTAATGTATCTAAATGATTGTTTTTCTTCTTAAGAAGTTTTAATTACTTAAATTTGCCTATTTGTACGTGATCTTGTGTTGTGTTATAATGGGGACTAGTTATTTAGAACTATTTAAGGTTAAATTCAGATAATTACAGTGTACATTTCGGCATAAGGTGTATTATACCGTAACCTTTCTTCTAAGGGAACATCATTGTGATCAAGATAAAACAATCTCCCTTACAGGTAGGGCAGTAGTGAAAATAATTTTGAAACTCTCCATTTTTGCAACAGATGAATTTTGGACGGGCAGTCCCGTGGCAACCTAATATGAAGTACATGGATTGCATAGGGCATTTTTGGCCTCTGGAGTCATTTTGTAAACAACGAGGTGCTCATGGGTGTGACCTATTTCCAATTTACTTCTTCAGCACTTGTCGAAAAATAACAACTCGTTGTGGTCAGTACTGGCCAACCTTCAGAGGAGAGCGCAGTCAAGGTTCCCTGACTGGTGATGATCTTACAGAACTTATTAAGAGTTTGTTAAATTTTCAAAGGAAATCGAAATTGTAAACGGCTGCATCGTTTTCAGAATTCTTCAAATCATTTTAATTTCACAACAGTGAATTAGAACGACGTAGTTTTGAAAAGAGCTGTCTGTTACTCTCGATTCAGTGGAGGTGCACTAAAATTTATTCGTTCAAGGGTAATTGCTGATCACCACAAGACTATGTATTCAAATTCATTGAAATTAAAACAGAATTAAATAATTGCAAACGGTGCGATATAACATTTTTAAACATGGGCTTTGTTATGATGCATACCTAATAAATCAAGTTCAACATAAGGTTGCTTTTGCTTTCATAATTATGACGCGTGTCTCGAGTGCAATAAATATACTCATACAACATGTGAATGTATGAAATACACTGGGGGTAAATTTATTAATAAAAACTCTCGGTAAAAGTTAACTTAACTAGAGTGACAGTTTACTTAATACGTAAATGTCTATAAAGAATTTCTAATATTAAGGAATTACAAATCGGAACTAGAAACTTTGTTGGACCTGTTTGAAGGAATTGAAAATCACGACGCAACACGACATATTCATAAATAACAAAGCCCGGTTTAGGTTTAACGCAGTTGAAACTAATATTGATAAGTTTTCAAATTATCAACTATTTAAAATCCTTAGCTGGATTAGTAGTGATACATAAAACGTACTTCATTAATTAATAAGATCGTAATAATTAAAATGAAGGATTGTCAGATATAATGTGCTCCAAATTGGCGTTTGAAGGATTTAGCCTTACGCATTTCACACATCAGATACTAATTCAATTCAGAGTGTGTGGGCCTCTTACTGTTACAAGATTTTAACAAAAATGAGCGGAGAGTCAAAATTAATATAAAAGTTCCAATTGCGAATCATAGTGAGATTTTAGACACCAGTTTAATTTTCTGAGACAAAAATGTTTACGAAATTAGAATTCATTAATTGATCTGGAATTCGTATATCAGCGGCCCCTGGTACACAGATACAGAAGTACTACAATAAATCTAACTTGGACGGACCATTTACTTTCCGGAAATAACGATATCGGTGTCCATCTCTTTCACTTGGCAATTTTGAACAATCGTTAACAATCGTCCCGCAGATTCCACGCGCGCGTTCCGTACCAAAATGTCCGGATTCAATTGGGCAGAGCAAAATCTACAAAAAGTTAAACTCACTGGTGCATACATACTAACTAACATATCATACAGAACTAATTATATTTCATTAAATTATAACACAAACTAGATGCAAAACCCATTTGAAAATGGGCTGAAGCAGGTATGAACGGCGCGGAATTAAAGAAAGCAACAACTATATTTCTCAAGTTCAATGGACGAATCAAGTCCAGAACGTACATTTTATTTTAAGGAAATGTGTTTTCAACTATTACTATTATCAAGAAAACCCGGTTGGTTGCTAAACAACTAAATCCAGTCATTCATACATTCCAAGTCAATACCGCACTAATTTTGCAACGTTTTTTCCGAAATACTCATTGAAAAGCCGTAACAGTATTTGGTCGCTATGCTAAGCAACCCTGTGTGGTCAACACTCGTATATTCCCAGTCATTGCCGTAATAATTTGATAACGTTTCTCCCCGAAATCCCCATTGAAAATTTTTAACTTTACTTCGGCTAAGGCTAAGCAGCTCTAAGGGCTATACTACAACATATACAATCAACAACAGCAGAAAGCTAAAAGAACAAAAATTAGTGAACCACCCTATATTCTTATATCGAACGCTATCTACTCTGACTCACTGCAACACATGCACATATCTATTCGTTTTTTAGTTTCGAACCACTTCCTACAGGAAATCTCAATTTCCCCCTAAAACTCGGGATACTCCCTGTGTACAGGCTACCCAGCGGGCCATAGTTCCGTATGTTCAGTCATCCACCTCAGTGCCTAATCCTGACCTTTACATAATCCTATGTAACGTATGAGACACCTTTAG
>JAQGCA010000731.1:0-23403 GCA_034698945.1 Protaphorura quadriocellata
TTAGTCGGCATGATCTAGATGGCTTGGCAGTACCTTATTGTTCCCCTAGACCTCCTCCTTAACATACATACATACCTGGGGTGACAATATTATCCGTCGCAATGTAATCTCCCGAAAGTGGCACCCGAACCGGAAAAAGTTTTTTATCATGGTTTTTACGAGTTAAGATCACTCCTAATAGACAAATCTGCATGACAACCGAGTGGAACCTCCTTCGAGTTCTCCAATGCCCAGAAAAATCGGAATCGGTGGAAACACATTTAAAAAATCATCCTTCCAGTGACTATGTATTAATAGGATAAAGGAGGGAGTTAAGTATAACAATTTGTAATATGTCCAAACTCTCCAAACCATACAAACCGCTCGAGATGTGCCGCTAATATGTCAAAGCAAGTTAAGGAATCCGAAAGTTGATTGCATGTGACACTTTTAATCTCTGAACTGCTCTAGTGTTTCATAACCCCCAGGAGACACTAATTCGCAGAAAGGGAAGACATATTCAGAAAGTTCTCTTCTATTATTCCGTATCAATCCACACGATATTAGGAGAAACAAATGACAAGATTATTGTTCCAGAACTATCATTATCATCATCATCATCAACATCAGGATCACAAGAGAAGAAATCGTTAGAAGTTGATAAAACCCAAGTTTTCTTCTGAAGATCAATGAGGGAAATTTACCTAAGAAAAATTTGTTGATTGGTATCCAGTTTCCCCGACCAAATGAGCACGTGCAAATCTGGATGGGAACACTTGCCGTCTCTTTTTTCCGTAATAATAAAACTAAAACAAAGAACAAACTAACATACAAGGGTTGTAGGGATTTCAGGTTAGTTGTTGGTAGGTTCGTGCTCATTATTAAATAATAATAATAATCTTCGTGCCTTGCGGTTGCTTACTTTATGAAGGCAACTAAATCCTTAGTTTACTCGTCATGGAACGATAAGCAATAGAGAAAAGTAGAAGTTAGAAGAAGTAGTAAGGTAACGATGTAATTTGATATGGATTTTTAAAAAACTCTTCTGAGTCTCTCTTGGACGGACTGGGAGAAAGAATTCGTTTCTTCGTTGGATGAGGATCAGATTCCACTTTTTTCCCTTCTCGCACAATCTTTATCCCTTTGGAGTTTTTCCTTTAATTAATGTTTAGAATAGTTTTCCTGTAATATTTGAAGTGTAAGTCGTCAGTCATGTAAATATATTCACTTCATGAGAGCGTGCATGCATGCGTGGATTTGCTTATCATTTTTCACTCTACCACTACGTAAAGTTGTAATAAGATCAAATTTCTTCAGGTGAGGGATATGAAGGGTTCAAAATAATGGTTTGCGGCAACCGACTCAAACTCCATAGTGAACTGCGCACAATAATATATTTACAAGAGTCAAATTCTAAAGTTCACTTCTATTCAAATGCGGTTCACCATGTAAATCAATTCAAGAGTTTGATTTTGGACCACCAGCTTTATCAATTCGACGTTGCCTCTCGGATTGCTTTCGACAAATATCCCGGGCATCTTGTTCCAAGCAGACTTGGGGTCTCGGAAGACAATTTCGGTGCATCGCGACTTCAAACTCAGGCTGGTGAGCTGGAACGACCCCTTTCGGAATAGCTAGGAAATAGTCAAAAAACGTTACATGTATGCCCGATCCGTACGAAATAATGGCCGGGCTCGCCCGGACAGTTCGCACCTCTAATGGGAAGTGGTGATTTTACGTTGTCTCTTGAAAATGATATGACGTACTGCTTGCTCTTAAGTGCGCGCATCGGCCTGCTTACGACGGATAAGCGAATCCTGTGGAGCGCCCGATGTGCACTTAAAGAGAACCAGTAATAGGAACCTGACCTGATGATTAAGTCACTTAAAGGTATTTACTTAATAAGTCACTTTAGGATTCCATGACCGAACGATATTATGATTTAATTAGTGAAATCTGCCTTGAAAATATTATGAAACAGTAACTTAACATTTGGTAATGTATACCTTTCATGTATTGGACGATTGCACGTTCACGGTTACAAGTTCTCTTCTTGCCAATAGTACTGCCATATGTGGTTGAATACAAGTGTCCGTACTGAGAATATGTTTCATAAAAATATCGGATTACTCGTCCAAGGAAGGAAGGCATGGAAAGAAATTACAGTAGGGGTTTCACGTACATATATTCAGTTTTGAAAAGGAAAAAACAAGAAGCAGGATCAAGTTACGATATATAGAAACATTGTTAGTTGACAAAAAAAAAGATGTAACTCTACCTGAGAAATTGGGGGAGATCTCTTGTTTTTGATGTACTGACTATCTCTTCGTTCCTCGTTCCAGCCATGGATCAAAGTTTCGCACGAATATTTCCCAAGCCAAGAGGTGCGGTCAACGACAGATCGGTCTTTCTCAGGTGCAAGCCCCATTGTGACACGCCATGGAACTTCATCATAAATATCACCGTACGTCCCTAAAGACGACACCGATTAAGTTTCCCTAAGATGTTGTAGGCGAGTGTGGCATTTACGACATTACGACTTAACATGATCGTAAATGTATAATTTTATGAGAAAATAAATCTCTATAGTTCTTCATACCTTGAACTGATCGGGTTGTTCCTTACTTGAAATGGACTTTAATTTTACGGAAAACAATGATTAATAGTCCTAACTTCGGTTTTCAGTTTTCTCGCAACGGTCTAAACCTCACAATTGAAAATTCAAGAAATACTTTTGAGAGATTGAGTTTCTCAAGACAAAATGATGGTCACACTATTTAAATTCTACATTGACTCATTAAAATATAGTATATTTCATCGAATAAAATAGCAAGCAATAGTTCAAATCAATCATAATATCATAAAAGGCATATTGGCATGATTGACATCTACCGGTCATGTCTGACAGTTCAAAGTTAGTAGTCATTCAGTCATTTTCCCTGGTACTGCACTGGTATAACCGGTAAGTGCCAAGCGTTAAATGGTTTTATCTTTGGGTATCATAAGCCATTCATTGTGTTTAGTGATTATTGGGTCCAGACCACCATACAGGGTGGCTCATAACTATTCACACCCTCTATACAGTTTTCAAAAGTCAGAAATTAATAGGCCCACCTACGTTTTCTAAACGAGCTATTCGAATACCGGAATTATGTAGATAGTCAACTTAATTGAATACTAACCAGCACGAACATGATAATGAAAAGCCCCGCCATTCAGCGTTAGCTCTCTGACTTTAAGGCTCATCACCTTCTTCTCAACTTGACCAGTGAAGCCGGGGGCATGTTGAAATTCCTTTCGGGGGACCGAATCTTGACTCTTATAAGCATCTGAGGGGCCCTCGTCCGCACTTCTGTTCAAGAATTGTTGCTCAGCGCTGGAAGAAAGGTCTTCTGGAACTGGAAAGTCTATACTCTCTGTTGTGTCAGAAAGTGCCGGTGCTTTGTTAGGACTGGACATGACTGGTGACTTCAAGTAATGCTTATCTACTCCTATTATCTTATGCTTCTAACTCGAAGAAATTGGTGAAAGGAGTGAATACAACTTGTCTTATCCAAACCAGCAAGACAAAACTTGAACAAAACATGCTTTCCGAAGTACGGAAATGTTTGTCCTGAATTATGGGAACTCGAAGAAATTGGCATGACGACCATTCCAGACCCAATTACGCAAGCCGACCAATTCTTTTTAGGAGTACGACAGTAACTCTCTTTCGATCGGCTGTACTCCTAACTTTTATATTATTTTTGAAAAGTTGTACTCCTGTGTACGTACTATTTTCCCAGAAATATTTGTATATTTTGTATTAGAATCTCAAATGTCACTAATATGCCAGTCACTTCTTGTAAATCGAGTCTATACAAAGGCCTGTTCCCGTTAGCTTATAGCATAAGTTTGAAAATTGATTCCACCTATTGGTGGGAAATGTATATTGATAAAAGCCTTTAGTTCATTCTATTCACAAATCCCACGGAAATTCACGTAATTCCAGTCAGTCGAGTCGTCGTCGTCTCTCTGTGGTGACCTCAGAGGTCACCTGGCGGGGTCATATTAACAGTCGATGCTTGTGGTGACATTGTGTACCCACCATATGAATTTCGTTGAAATTCGTCAACATTTACTTTATGTGACCTCTAGTGACCTCAGAGGCCACCTGGCGAGGTCAAATTAACACCAGGTTATTATTGTGACCTTGTCTACCTACCATACTAATTTCGTTGAAATCCGTCAACATTTACTGTATGTGACCTCTGGTGACCTCAGAGGTCACCTGGCGAGGTCATATTAGCATCAGGTGATTCTTGTGACTTTGTGTACCTACCATATAAGTTAGCGAGGTCATATTTACACTCCCTGTGTCTCGTGACCTTGTGTAGCTACCCTAAAAATTTCGTTAAAATCCGTCAACGTTTACTTCATGAAAAGTGTGGACTGACAGACGGACGGACGGACAGACAGACAACACATTCACATAATATCTTGCTTACGCAACACATAATAAAGGGAAAGCAGGCATGCCGGGTCATACATGCTTGCCGGTATAAACGTACCCTACACAGGAATTAGTGCCTCCTCGGACTAAATTCACTAAATCTAAATCAAGAGGAACTTATTCACGTAAAAACGTTTCTACGTGCTTCGGGAAGAATGAGGATAAACTTAAAACAAAAGTTCCAACATTCCTGTTGCTTAAAAATTCTGAATTGACGGAAACCGTATTTAATGTCTGTCCAAAGAAAAAACAATAGAGTCTTCTGACGTCATAAAAATAACAGGTTGTTGGTATTGACACTTCGGTTCATTGACCTCGGGTGTTGCAAAATAGTTCAATCCCACCCATCGAATGCCCATTAGTAAACAAAAGTTACCATAAGGAACACCCTTTTCCCTATTTCTCTGCAAATTCGCATGACCACCTTATGAGTGTCAATTTGTCGGTGAAGTCAGAAGACTCTATTGTTTTTGGACAGACATTAACCTCTCCAACTACATTGGTCACATACAAATTAGTTACTAACTGGCGATTGGAGAAGACTTCATATGTTTGAACAAGAGAGTGGATTCGGCTTGTATAATTGAGTATTGAGATTTTAGTTCAAGGTCTCTGTGCTCATTTCGGGAAAAAGATAACGCTATGTACAGTTTAATCGTATAATTATATTTCAGATGCTATTATCCATATTTTAATCACACACGCTTCACTCTTCTCAATGCTTTTACAGTTTCTTTAAGCGTTTCTGTCCACACCAGCTTGAATCCATGCCCGACGAAAGGACATGAAATTTCATTTCGATTTTGTCGAAAATTAAAGCTAATTTGTAGAATCTTATGAAGGATCTAGGATGCCACTCCGCCTGAAAATCCGGCACGTAACGGCGCTGACGAGCGCGTAAGTAAAAATCGGCATAAAAAAATGGATTTCTCAACGGTATTTTGACAAAAACACGCCCAAAATAATGTTTTTAGAAAAATCTGTCGATGCCACCATTTTTGTAATAATTTTATGCAATAATTGCATAAAATTTTAAAAATTATTTTTAAAATTTTGTTGGACCGGTTTGGAAAAAGTCGATTTTTCGCTGCCAGGGCATTTGGAGAAAATCTGATTTTTTCAACAAAGCGGCTTAGCAGCGAAAAATCGACTTTCTCCAAATCGGTCCAACAAAATTTTAAAAATTGCATACAATTATTACAAAAAAGGTGGCATCGACAGATTATTCGAAAATAATTATTTTGGGCGCGTTCTTGTCAAAATACAGTCGAAAAATCCATAATCCATTCTTTCATGCCGATTTTTACTTAAGCGCTCGTCAGCGCCGCTAGCCTCGTAGGATTTTCAAGCGGAGTGGCACCCTAGATCCTTCATAAGATTCTCTACAAAATGCATATCTCACTTTTTGTCCGGCTCTCCCTGATTGTGCTGGCATGGGGGCAAAGGTTATGCGTGATCCTGTACATAATTGCTCTCGGAGATTGTGTATATTTCAGTTGCGATGTGGAGATCTGTCAAGCCTCCAAATAATCATTAACCTCCACCGAAGGGCGTAGACTCTTGCGCGTTTCCGCCATTTTGATAAATTATTACAAATGGTTCAGAATACAATTTGGTTAACATTTATTTTTCATATAACACAGCTAAATAAACATTCAGTTAAAAGTTTCTTCTAAAATTTCATTCAACAAAAAATTACTACCTTGTAAAATTACTAAAATCAGTCTTGAGCTTAATCGAACCAGGAGCATTCACAGGTGGCCCCGTCGTACTCTGCCCATTTTGCTCAATTTGTTTCATTGCACGAGAATTTTTAATAGCTGTCTCCAGTTTAATTCGCATTTCATTCGACTGGGCCATCAATGCCCGGAATTCCTATTTACAGACAAAATGTATTATCGATTTACGGATCGGCAATAAAAGCTAAGCATTGTCATCGCAATATATGCTAACCTGAGGATATTGCGGTCCAATTTTCATCAACTTCTGTAAACTCAATTCGTGTAGTACCCTCTTATGAGAGCTTATGTTCATTGTATTCGGATCGATAAGAAAGTTTATCAATACTGGAACAATCAGCGTCAACATCTGTACTCCTGTAAAATAAAACGTGTGCTTCAGTTTCATGCTGACAAATGAGAAAATAAAGTTAAAGTAAAGAAAATTATTTTTGAATTTTGAGTAAATAAAAGATTTCAAATTCATATTACTAATGTAGTTACCTTGCGCCACAGTTCCTGAAGAGCAGCGTGAAACGTGGTACATAAATTAAACATTTCAAAATAAAAATAAGATCAGACGAATTACTTACTCTTTTCTGAGTTATCGGCAATCTGCACGAGAATTTGAATCACTTTGATCGACTCCAATGTAAGTTCTAACTGAGGTTTTGTTTGAATATATTTCGCTTCATCTGAATACAAGTATTGCAAAATTCGTGGAGCTAATGCGTGAATAAATGGTGTGGAGACTGAACGATCAGCCTTTTCGAATATTTCACTGACAAGGCTCATGGATTTCACTCGAACCTAAACAGAAATAGTCTTACGTTCATAAGTGTCTTGCCGGATATTAATCAAATGGAAATAAACAACAATCAAAATAATTCTTACAATTTCTTCGTCACTCTGAATAGCCTGTTGGTAAAGGTTAATCGAAGGGTACAGTACATTTGGAATCCTCAATAAATGTGGCGGTGATTCATTGATAAATATGGAAATTGCGGAAAGTAAATGCAGGCGACTCTGTTGAGTCGTTGCTGAATTTTCATCACCACCTTCAAACAAATTGGTTTAACGTTTTCTGGATTTCTTCATTGTTTTAACTGAAACGCTTTCAATCTGATAAAGTAGTGAAATCGTTTTAACTAATACTCACCGGTTTTGGCCATGTCGAGCAATTTGACAAGATTACTGAGCAAATACTTTTCCCAGCTATGATTACTGTTAAGTCTGTGCGTTGCCAATTTTCGGAAACATTGTAATACTGCTTGACTTGACAAATCATTCGCTTCCTCTAAGACACATGTCGATAAGTATAAAATTGTCGGCTGAATTTCCACAGCAGCTAAACAGAAAAAATATTGTATTATTTGTCAAAGTTTAAGTTGCAAACTTTTATTTAAAAAAAATAAAAGTTATACCTTCGTCAGTACAAATGTCAACCAATCGATCCAAACATTTGACAACTTCACTGATAAGAATATTATTTTCTTCGGGTGTTCCAGTTGGTTTCAAATAAAACCCTGATATATTTGAATTTAACACTGAAATCTTTTGCATAAGGAGACAAAATATGACTTCAAGTATTGACATAACGATTGATTTTCCTGGTACAAGTTCATCGGTTTGAGTTTCAATTTTGTTAAAGTTTTCAAGCATAGCCTCAATCACGAGTGTAAGGATCTCAATAACCAATAACTGAATCTTGATGTCGGAGTGTGTTACTAGCTGCCTATGGAGATTAATTTTATATACACCAATTGTTGCAAAATTGAGATTTTGAGAAATATTGTACACTTACTTATGCAAAACGCAGCAAAGTTCAATTGCAAGATCCTTTTCTTTAGTAATTAAATCTCTTGGCCAATGCGAGCTCAAGAGAGCCCATAAACTTTTCAGATACTTTGCAACAGAATCAATCGGTTCTGAAAACGTTGGCTTACACAAAGCTTCCATGCTCAAACCTAGGACAATAAAAAGCAACAAAAATATGTCACGTTTTCTTTTGAGTTACAGTTATAGACTCAAAAGCTTACCAAAAACAAGGTGAAACTTCTCTAATTTAGATTCTTTTTCTTCTTTAACGAGGTCTGGAAGTGTTGAAACGCAAATAGCAGTCGCATAAAGAATAGAGGCCCAAGAATCACAATAGAAAGGACGTACAACGTCCTTCGTCTCATTTGAAAAGAAGGCACCACCCTCCCGTGGAAGTTGTGGGGCAAACTCTGGTGGTAATTCAATCAAAGCCCTGTCTCTCAATGCAGAATGCCAAAGTGGAAACAGGAGCCCAATTTCAGGCTTGACAAGTTCCAGCAAGTGATTCTTTGTTTTAACGCCGGGCCTGTAAATTAATCATTAGCATCAATTTTCCACTCATGAATGACTCGTGGTTTTGTAGACAAACTTACTTCAAAATCTCAACTAAACTCTCCCCGTGAATTCCATTCTCCACAGATGTAATAAAAACTTGGGCCTGTTGAGCAATTGAAAGAAAATATTTGTTAAGCGCGCGGAAATTCAAATTTAACCTTTGTTCAAATTC
The DNA here is from genome assembly GCA_034698945.1 of Protaphorura quadriocellata. Classification (NCBI taxonomy): domain Eukaryota; kingdom Metazoa; phylum Arthropoda; class Collembola; order Poduromorpha; family Onychiuridae; genus Protaphorura; species Protaphorura quadriocellata. The sequence continues at coordinate 8,735 of JAQGCA010000731.1, forward strand.
CCTAATTGAAGCGCTAAGTTTATTTAGACAGACGTCAAGGGCTGTTTTTAACCGTCTTTTGGTCATTTCGTGAGGCGAGAGTGCATACTCAGTTGCAGTGGGAAGTACGAGAACGCTTAAATGTTTGAAGAATTGAATACAAGAGCGGAATTCCTTGTTGTTGTGTACGAAGAGATTCTTGATGCCATTTTCAAAAAAACCTCGGACACCCCCACCAATGACAAAAAAAATCACAATACTGTCGTCCATGAAATTACGTTAAGTATATTATAATCGAATCAAATTCAATATTATCGAAATTAATAGCCTGTGAACATATTAATATATCGAAAACATTATTTATGAATCTGCAGAAACCATATCAAAAGAAGATGCAGCCGCCTTTACAGAGAATTTCGGTGGAAAATGTTCCCAAGGAAGTGGCTTCACAAGGGTAAAGAGTTAGAATACGACAAACTAGGAAACAAAGCTTTCTTCTTACCCAAGCTTTCAAAATAGCCAATTTCTCCAGTGTGTTTGCCTTCTCATTGTAATCCGGTAAAGTAGGTTTCGATCGGATATTCTCCAAAGCCGATACCATGAGTGTATGCACTCGTCGAAGATCTTCACCACCTTGACTATTTCCACAAATCCAAGCACTGCAGACACGACATGCTGTCGCCTTAACGTAAGGGTCAGTTTCAACCGAGAATGCAGGTCGAAGTGCAGCGCTCACCTGGAATATTGTTTAAATAAATTTTATATTGATCGCATTGACGCAGCACAGAAATGTGATATTAGACAAACCTGGGCTTGAAACTGTTCCAAAATAGACACGGATGGGAAATCCGGGTCCTTCAGTTCGGCAAACTTCTGGATGATTGTTTCAAGATTAAGTAAACCTTCGAGTCGTAAAGAATCAGAGCTACTTGTTGCTCCCATGAATGACATTCGAATAAGGTCCGATATATGGCGAAGTAGCTCCGGACCGGTCTAAATGTTATAAGAAATAATAAAGAATGGACATACTTCAAGTGATGTGCTAAATTGTGGACGACTTGCCAAAAGAGCATGATTGTAGACATTTATTAGAATTTTCCTGACGCATTCAGCTGCGAAAACTCTGGAAGTCCATTTAGAATTAATCATGGCCGCATTCGTTATTTCTTCATTCCCAATTTTAAATTCTTCCACATCATCATCGAAGTCCTCAATTTGTTCTTCGGGAGTTCCATCTTCTGTACCAGAATCGGCGGTCAGAATAGACTTACAGAGTGATATAGACGTATGTAACTGCGCAGCATCAACTGCCGAGAAAATACTTCGAAGAGTATCCTTAATTCCTTTCCTTAAAACTCCATCAGATTCCTTGTCAAGCATCTCAAATAAAATCCCGCTTAATCCGTACTCGGAGTCTGGGCCCTCGCATAATTTCAGAATTTGTTGACAAACGACATCAGCATCTCTTTGACTAAACTGGCGAAGACAGTCCACAGTCGTACGCCTTAGAGATAAATTTTTGCATTTGATTGATCTGTACAAAACTGGTATGACCATGTCAAAGTTCACATTTCCACCAAAAAGATGCAGACGTTGGAAACAGGTTACTGCTTCATTCTGAACCAACTGATGTTCCTCTTCCCTTGCTAACAATGCACATCCGGTTTGAAAAGATTTTCGGATTTTGTCCACTTCTTTATCTCCACCTCCTGCGCGTGACAAAAATTAAATTTCGACCAATTAGATTCCAAACAAATGGGGAGATGAAGGAGCTGCACACCTTGTAACTCCGGACCAATGCCAGTGATTAGCGCCGCTAACATTTTTCCAGTGGCTTGACGCAAATCCACTGACGAAAGTGGGACTGTCACAATTAACTTGATGACAAGGGACAATGAAGGTTCTACGTATGAACGAAAAAGTGGTCCACCAGTGTCTGCAATCAAGGCCAGCGAGTGAAGTGCCCACATCTGTAAAGCATTAAATTCACTCGCTCAATATTTTACGACAATCATTAAACACAAATATGGGAAGAAAAAGGGGGACAAAATACCTGCGTCTCAGGAGACGAAACGTCTTGGGCGAGGTTTAATAAAATAGACACACTTGAGTGTTGATGTCTGGAAGAATCCATACCTCCAAGGTATCGGTGTAAGCAACCCAATGCCAGTGAATGGCCTATTTTAGTTATTAGGAGACTATGAATAACCAACCTTAAAGGTTCTTTTTGTCGTTATATCGATCTTGACCTTACCCATTCGACAAGAAACTTCTCTGGAAGCTTTTATCTTATCCGAACACAGTTGCGCGGCTTCTGACGTAAATTTCGTTTCTGCTACACCTGGTACAATACGTTTTGTACAAATATTTGTCATGTTTCCCCAATTCATAATAAACGCGAGTTAAAATTTTCAAAATGGCGGGTTTCGAACCTTGTGCAATACGTCCCAATACTTCAGCCGCAGCACATCGAATTGTAGGATTTGTGTGACTAAGAGTTCCCTGGATAAATGGAATAGCGTTTTATTTTACCTGAACTTAGGGAATGTCTGGCAAATGAAATATATCCCGCAAAATTACCAGCTTACCAAAACTAATTGCTGAGACAGTATTTTTAATTCCTCGGAACCTCTCGAATCACGTCCGACATCACTTGATGCAAGTTTTCGAATTGTTTTCAAGGCGCAAAGTATAGCCGAAAATATATTTATAAGTACAGCCTCCTTTCTTGCGTATTTCGTCACTTTAAGACACTCGACAAAGTGCTCAATAAGTTGTGCACGGTGTTTGGAAGAAATATGTGGATATAGTTGACCAAAAAGTTCAATTGAAGCGTCTATTACTGACACACCAAGCGGAAGTGGGATTGGAACAGTCGAACCCTGTCAAAATAACACAAAATTTTGTGTCACAATAAAATTAGATCAACATAGCCATTCACAATTTACCTCTGGTATACTTTTGTACAGACTACATGGGTCGTGTTCAATAGCTCCAGAACCTGCTGCACCAATGGGTTGAAGCTGAAAAGTATAAAATAAGCTCAATCCTTTTCAACATTTCCTTCTTAACATAATGGTTCAAATTCAAATCTTGAAACTAGCAAGTGACAAGTGAGTCAATGCTTGATTACAAATGTAAGCTCTTATTTGCAAAATAATGAAAAGGCCAACTAAACATGCGAGATGAAACAAACAACAAGTAATAAAATGTGAATGCGCAAAATGCACCTGGTGTGCCTGGATTCAGATGTTGGTACGCGTTTAGAAAACAAAGTGCCGAGTGATTAGCCAAGCGTTAATCGTAATGTAATTAAAAGTAATATGAAATGAGAAACAAATTAAAATATTTCTCACCTGATCCTCAATGGACATATGATCGCTGACTAAACAATTAAAAATTGAGTTTGACTGACAAACTCTACTGAACAGTGAAGTCGTTGTGTTTGCCGCGTTTTCATTCAATGTCAACTCCCAGATGACAAATCTCAACATGTGTGTGTAAGAACCTAATTATAGAAAACATCGTAGCAACAAAACTAATGACTGACTTCTGCAAAGAAATTTGGTAAAACTTACGTTCAAATGAACTCGGTTTGATCAGCAGAAGTGTTTCATATAAACGCAGTCTTAATACAGCAGCCGCAGCCTTTAATTGTTGACCGTATGTTTTAAGTGTTGCAGAGAGACTAACACAGAGAAAAATAATATTACTGAAGACTAAATGCACGCCCTAATACTGAAGATCAATACTAATGTAATTCATTACTTTGTCATCATGGCCAACGCAGATTCGATTGGAAATAGAAGTCTCGTTATAATCTCATCCGTTACAAGATCAGGACAGTGCATCAGGAAACTTTGAATTGACGACAAGGCTCCAGCTCGTTGTTCTAGAGTTACCTGAAAAATTGAATTGATTAAATACTCGTATGATTTCTAGCAGTGCGCAGTGCTGGCAAACAGCCTCGACTTTAATTAGGAATTCTGAATTTACCTGCCAAGTAAAAGCATCTCCCCGAGCCTTCTCGGACTCCAATTCTTGACTTGTTTTCGGGAAGCTGTTTCTCCAAAGGAGGAGCATTCTTGGAAGAAGTGCCTTAACCACGCTATTCCCTGCACAGAGAAATAAAAATGCATTAGCAAAATTAAAAAAATTAACTTATATTTCAATGTTAAACGACACTGTATACACCGAAAAATCTTACCAAGAGTCATAATTGAGCCTATGAGTAACCATCCCGCACTCGATTTCTGTATTGACAATCTGCTGTTTTGACTTGCAGTGCGCAGCAATTCTTCGGCCGTGTTGAAGACAATTTTTCCTGTTGCATACGGCAATCCGAGTGGCATGTGTCGTTCAGCACTCAAAAGAGCAGCGATGGCTGCACTATACCCAGCAACAGCTTCGGGTGAACTCTTCATAGTTTCAAACGCTGTCAAGCATCTTTCAATAGCTTTGTGCGCCTCGGAAGGACATGCAACACAAAGGCATCGAAGTGTCCAAGCACCAGATAACCGCGTGGAGTGACAAGGATGAACTAAGACGCTAAAAATCCCGTCCAGAAGTTTCGATGTTGGGTCAATCACATAATGATGAATTGAGGTGTCCAATGCAAGGAAAAGCGCGGAGAGTTCTTGCAAGGCGCAGACAAGGAGGTGCTGATTGAAAATTGTTTCCTGATTGCACTCTTTTGCATTTTCAGGGTTAAAATCTGCAGAATTGAATGCAGAAAGAATTCCGCATTAGTTTAAGAAATTTATTGGCCTTAGCATTAATTAAATTAAGAAATATCCACAGTCAATTTATCATGTACAAACAATTCGAAAAAATTACCAATTGAATTCATCTGTTTCAAAACAATAGCCGCGAGTACTTTAACAGCAGAAAACTGAGCTTTTTCACTTAGTAATCCGCCAAATGTACGCCGTAAAATAAAGTTGACACATTTCCTGGAATACACACAGTCGACATGAGAAGTAGCAGCCTTTGGATTGGCAACTAGTTCAAGAACGTGATTTGTAAAAATATCCAAATGTTTCTCCAGCCACAGTGGTCCCATTCGTTCAACAAAAGCTACATATGCCTGGAAAGAAGAAACAAACATCAATGTCTCAGAATATAAACTGAAGTCGAGATTGTATTCCAACTAACAGAATTAAAAATTAAAGAAAGACGTTTAGAAAAAGCATGTCTTGTTTTCAAATAAATACAAATCTTTTTTCTTTTTTTAGTAAATCATTTTTTTGTGGCGCCATTCGACAGGGCGGGGCAAGACCAATGACACTCCACAGTATCAGTTTCCTATATTAATCAAGGGTAGGTAAAGAACCTGATCTCAGAAGGTCATTTTCTAAATGTCACACGCTTAACTTAACAGTAAGAAGATTTCATGTGCAGTTGATCAACTACACTGCTCATGTGGTAATTATAACCACAGTAGGTTGTTGCCGATTTCTTTATTCACGATTAATTCTTACATTTAATAAATTTTGTCCAACCGCAGAGCCGAAGCTAGAAGTGCGGGTATCCGCCCAAGGGCGCGAGCTGAGGGGGGCGCAAAGAATCGAAGAATGTATTATAATTATAATTAAGTAAAAAGATTTATCGTAAAAGCGTAAGCGATACCTAACAGTCGCATTAAAATGTTTCAATGCTTCTTCGTACAAGCGCAGATTTGTTTCTGGATATGAAATTCGAAACACAATATTTGTTAGTGTTTACATACCCTTTCTACTTTTGAACATTCCAAAATTCAGTTCATAAAAACTCTGTCAGTCTGATCTACCATCCTGCATTAGGCTGGGCAGTCCTACCTTAGAAAGGTCTGTCCCGCCCTGTCAAATGTCCTGCTTTGAGAAATTTGTCCGGCATTGTCCTAAATTTTCATTCAGAAACATCGAAAACCGCCTCTATTTGGCTTTCGGCAGTCTAAAATCTAAGAAATTTTCTTCCCTCCGGGTCGATTATGTCTTTTGTACTTCAACTTACAGCGAGACTGCAAAAATCCGGGCGAATTGTCTACTAGAGACGGATTCATCATTGACCCAACGATAAGAATTAAAACTGGGAAAGATTAAGCTCAAGAGATTAACTTGCTGAAGAAAGAAATTTATGATCCTTGCATCCCCTACCTTTTGGAGAGGTATCATTTACGTCACCTGGAGGTGATTGGTCTTTTGGTGGGAGCTAGAGGCACTATAACCTCTTTCTTTGAGGATTTTCGTGAAAAGTTTCGTTTGCCTAAACAACTTTCTATTGACGTCGCCATTATTGCACTAAAGGATTCCTCCCAAATATTACAAAATCACCTGTATAATTCTACATCCTGATACTAAACTCCTAAACAATTATTTAACCCTCAATTATTTTGTAAAAATATTTTTGTAACGTATCGTCAGTCGTACGGCTAACGTTGATGTAACGTCAGTGATTATCGTTTTGAATAAATGATGAGTTTTTCTTCTCCTATTTTCCAAGGAGATAGAAAAACAAAAGGAAAGGCTGTTGTGTATAGAGACATTTGGTTCAAAAAAAGAATATAAGCTACGAGCTATGTTGTTGTTCTTACACAACTGCCAAATTTGAGGGCGCCATTTTCTTCTACTTTTTCACATAAAAACAACTTCTATATGTCCATAATGTTAATCTATCCTCAGGAAAAATTTTCGCCTCCGGCGCCCGCGCTGCCGGGTTCCATCCAAACTACATCCGATATTAACTCGTTGTAGGTAATATGGTTATTTGAAAATTATCCTGCCCTAATAAATTTTTAAAGTGGCGATTTTTTCAAGGGCGCAAAAATCCCAGCTTCGGCTCTGTCCAACCGTATTTTGTGACTTCCATTTGAAGTGGTATCGTAAATAAAGAGAATTTGAAAAAAGAAATATACGTGAAATCTTGGAAGAAGAAAAAATCACAATTTATTTAAAACGATAATCACTGACGTCACATCAACAACACTGTTCGATGTAGATGGTGCATATTGGCACAGACCTTTTGTGGAGGTCAACCTGTCCACACCTAAACTTGAAACTTGGCAAATCTGTAGCCCTTGGTCTCACCTTTCGAATAGCATCGGCTTAAATCAGTTGATTTAACCAACTAACCAAAAACCAACCATGAACAAAACAGAAAGATTATCATTCTCCTATACACACTTACATGAGTAACGCCAACTCTCACTTCACGGTTAACCCCAGATGAACCTTTAATGATATCACCCTTTAGAAAGCTAGTAGCTCCACGGAGAAATCCAGTCATTAATATATTAAGAGAATCTTCAAGGGAAATTGGTTTGACCGGCTTCGCCGATGCATTCATACCTAAAAAATTTACAAGTAAAATTAGAAACAATATGTACATTGGTCCTGGTCCCAACAAATATTTACTTGTGTTGATAGAACTTCGATTTCTAAAAGTTGGCAGTTGCTGTGTGCATGATATCGTGAAGCCTAATAGTTCTGCAATAGCTACACGAGAGTCATAATCAGCACCATCTAAAGCACGGAAACACAAGGAAGCCAAACTCTCCAGTTCAGTCGTATACAAAAATGAGGCAGACTTTGACATTTCTATAATGCATTTGGCTGCTGCGGTTCGTACCGACATGACACGGTCAGTGAGGCAAACACGAGCAATTTTATACATTTCCTTGTGAACACTATTTGCTGCTGAGTCCATGCCAGCACAAATCTGTATAAGAACATCGAATCAATTAATAGAGTCGCAGTCGATTCACACTATCGGAATCAGCCAAGGGGCTTGCTGTCCATATGCCCATATGCTGAGTATAAACTTTTAGGTGAGTGTACCTTTTCAAATGTCAGCATCGTTTCAATTCGGGACTGTGATTCTACGTTTTTAAAAGATTTACTAAGAATCTGAACAGTTTCCTCATATGAGCGCCCCATCATTCGCCCCAGCTTAGAGTACATTTCTCCCAAGCATGACACTGCAGCCCTGGAGAACGTGGAAACAATATTTCAGATTTTTTTTAGAATTTGAAACCTTTGTTTATCGTATATTTAATTTGACGTACAACTTGACTGAAAGAGAAGAAGGTGAGTCATCTCTGGACTTGAGGATGTCATTGCATTTGTTGACAGTATCAAACAGATTTATCGTATCTCCTATGATGAAGATTCTTGCCATGCAGCGTGCCAATAAATTCCTGGCTGGTGGTCCGGGTCCATTCAAAATGGCTTGAATTAGTTGTTCCACCAATTGTTTCTGACATGTTTTCAGGTCCGTCTGGAACGAAAGGTTTGATTTGATTAACAGTATGTAAGATTAACCATAGCTAAATACTACCCTTAAATATTCCTTTGACCACAGAATAAAACTAAATAAAAAATGACCTACCCGATTTACGTTGTGTAAGGCAGTGTCCAAAACTCTGAGCCATTCTAATACAAAAATCCCTTTGTGAATCTCTTGAACTTGACCCAACAGTTCTTCGTTGAGAAGCAAACCCTTTGCCACATTCATGGTTCCTCGTGTAGCCAAAAATACTGGCTATTAGCGTTTACTAAATATTAATCAGTTGACTGGGTGGGTCGCAACCAGCCAGTGTTTACTTTATCAGTCTCAGTCAGATTAAAACCCACATACACGAAGTGAAAGTTTTCAGGGAAAGGTCAACTTTTGTATTTGACGCCAAATGAGAGTAAGAAAATTCCACGAATGAGTCATCCATTTCTGTGATTTCCATTCCGATTCTATGGTTGGAGAATTTGTGAAGTGTGAAAGCTTGTGAAAGCACATTACTTTCAAGTTTTCAAGTGTGATATGGGATGGTATAGCATAGCGGTGATGAAATCACATCGATGCACTTGCAAAGGATGAGATCAAAGCTCCGCCATCGCTTACAAACTTACAGTAATCTTACGATTAGAAATATCAGATAGTAGGCGGTCAGACTTTGCATCATGTATCTGAAAGGACTATAGGGCGGTTTCCCGTTGCCAAATGACCCCAGTTGATATTTGGTTTGATTTTGGACATTTCCAGTCAACTTTGACGATATGTGGGAATTTATGCCCGGTGAATCCCTCTCTCGTAATGGCATGGCTATCTGCGGGGCCGAAGCTAGGTGTGTGCGGCTGCGTGCATCCGCACAAGGGCGCGAGCTGACGGGGGCGCAAAAAGATTGAAAAAATGTGACATAATCTTAATTAATTATAAGATTTATCCTAAAATTGTGAATGATACCTAACTTTTGTCGCATTAAATCTTCATGCTTCTTTGTACCATCTTAAATTCTTCTACGACATTGTCGACATTCATATTATTATTTTATCTTATATTATCATCGTTTTTCTTTTTTACACTATTTTTTCCTCACGACTTTTTCTGAAAACTACCAAATTTAATGACGCCATTTCCTTTAATTTCTCACTAAAAATAACTTTTACATGCTACTAATGTTAACCAAACATGGGAAAATTGTTCGTGTAATTCTGTGAATGATATTTTCAGAGATTACATAATTTTGAATCTCAAGATCATAATGATGGGTCTGGCGGTAACGAGTAATTTCGCATATGTAAGGTATCACTTGAAAATATCATTGCCTGCCTCGAGTGCAGTGCTTACCTTATCAATTTTTGCCTCAATTTTCCTAATCATAATGCAACAGTCATTAAGTCGTTACAACGAACTCTCTATCAAGTTCAAAAATTCATGGTTACGAAATCGAAGCATTAGTATGCTGGACCAAAAATTTATGAAAAAATATATCAGGTCATGTCCTCATGTCGATCTCTAAGGATTGAAATGAGTTATCTGAGTTACTTTGAAAAATCGACTGCTTACAAAGTAATCGGAGAAATGTTTTACTTTACGTCTAAACTCTTAATCGCTACCAGAGAAATGGCTTAAGAAACTTAATTGTGCAGGATTTCCTTGAACCACTAGATTAGGATAATTACTAGTATTCTTGAATTAAAGAAAATTCGTCCTGCCATGCATAGTACAGAAAGATAGCAAATATAGTAATTGCTCCTGATAATTGAAAATTCCAACTTAGACTTAACATTTCTGTACAATCGTAAATAAAATTACATTTAATATTATCCAGTGATACATTGTGACTAATAGTCAGACTGGCATAGTCACTGACTATGCCACAAATTCATAAAATATAGTTGTATCTAAATGTTAATCGCGTTGGTTTGATAGTAATCATATCATTGAATTAATTTGTCATCACTCAACGTAATAATTCACTTTACGGAGATCCAAGATACCTTACAGAAATCTGGGCACGAGATTCGGTGTTCATGGGGTATTGCGCTATTCGATTCAAGTCAACATGAAGTGCAGTAATTAAAAGAACGTTATTTAAATCAATACAACTAGTCCTTACTTATTTAAAGACTTCACGTAAAATTCTGTGGATTTACATTATTTTCATATAAATCGTACACATCAGCCATTATTGCCGAAGCCCATGACACTGATGACACCCGCTGTGTATTTCTTCTACAATCTGCAGTTCCAGTTCGGGCAGGTTAACTCAACTTTCACTCTTTTACATGTGGAGGCGTAACCGTCCAGTTCATCTGAAATTACCTATGTAAACATCATTTCTATGAAAGTATTGGTTTCGCAAACTTTCGCAGAGACTCAAATGAAATGGTACACTAAATTAAAAAATGACCTCATCAACAAAGCCCTCATAAAACCCGAAAATTCTACTCCCGCAGTAGTATTCACGAATGTAAAGAACATGCGCAATCTAGTATATCTAGACATAAAAGTTGTTTTCTAGTCTTCGTAGTCTTTTTTAAAGAAATTTTAGTCTCGACGAATCTCGAAATCAGATAGCCAGAGTAAAAGTAAAAGTATTAAAACATGGTGCATATATTTTATGTAAACGTCGAAAATAAGAGATGTCTAAATAATTTAGTTGGCGACCACCAAGCTAAAGAGTTAAATGTCAAACCAGCAGGATATAATCTTGAAAGCTTTCCGAATAAATAAATAAACTTTCTGACTACGAGGAACAGCGTTTGCAGGGCAGGGTTTGTTCAAACAGCGGAAAACGTGGTTGTATCCACCACCTAAATCGGAAGTAATACAATATTTTATTATTTCTCACATTATAATGATACGTATACAATACAGGAGTGTTACGATTTATAAAGGACACTTTATTTATTCAATGACAATGGCAATTTTCGAAAATGATATTTTTGCTCAATATACGTATAATATCCTTCTCTCGAACTAGACGTAATCGCCCTTCTCATGATTTGTAAACATTTTACCCCTTTCTGGGGAAACCGCACATTATGTTCTCAAAAGAAAGTTTCCGAACGCTATCCAGAGTCTTCACTCCTATGCGATTTTAAGACCCAGAAAATTCCACCGGGCTTATGTTATGGGCTATTATGATTCTTCCCACTTGGGGGATAAGGCCAGAGAGAACGGAGAACTAAATTTATTTAGTTCTCCGTTCTCTCTGGTAAGGCTTATTCCGGTATTAACTTTTAATTCGACCGTGCGCGGGGTGATTTTCCGGGATATCTGTATAATAACACAGTGTAAGGTGAGTAAAAGCTTCGTGGGATTCCACAGGCTTCAGCGACATACGTTTCAATAGGGCTGTTTAAGATATGACTGTTGTTAAGGTAGGACACGATAAAAAATCCAATCCAATCCAATACACATCGTTAATAGATTGGGTGGACTATATTAATTTCGCCGAGAATGTGCAGCTAGAATGGCATCAAGACCTGTGATTGCGGCGACCACATCTCAAAAACTTATCAAACGTTCAACATTTCGGACGGTCACGTTGTCCGGGTTTTGTTAAAGAAATCATTTCCAGTTACAGCCCGCAGCACAAAAGACGGTGACACGTCCAGAGTCACGACGAACTCGGAATTTTGACCCGCGCTATGCTGCTGGCAGAGCTATCTACCATATCTAGTATAGTAGGGTTGTAAGAAGAGGGGGTGTCTCCATATTATCGGAACATGAACAATTTCAAATATTTGGCACTACAACTCTTTGCGCTGTGATTAGATTTCAATTTCATTGTCCTTTATAAATCGTTATAACTTATAACCCTCTGAAATTATACTGTAACACAACTTTTCAGACGTTTCTAAACAAATTCCGTCGGAGCGGAGCGACCACACGACCATATTATTTATTGGACATAAATTAAAAGATATCTAAATTATAAAGTCTATGACTTCTACGCAACGGGAAAAAGTTAGTTTTCCTTGAGTTCTAAATTGGTACAATTCTTGTAAAAAATGGACGAATAGAGAATCGGAATGAAATGAATGATAAGCCATTTTAAGAAATGAGGATGAGATGGTATTTTGTATAATATATCTTAGGATTATAGATTATGGAGTTTGAAGTCCCCTGGTGTGTCTGATACTGGACTGGGGACACCGTAGTAGTGGCCATGCAGTTTAGAGAATATTTTATTGTTCAGCTTTGAGACTTCGTTTGCGTGATTGTACATTTGGAGAATATTTATTTACACTATCTCTGATGATCTAAATTTATTTCGAAAATCCATTCTACGTAACTGTAAAATGGATGCTTTCTTTTACTCATCTCCCCTGCGTTTCTTTCTTTCGCACTTCGCTTCTCAATTATTTACGAATTAGTGCGATGTTCGTTCTTCAGCCTATCTCCTTATCGAATATTTAACACAAAATTTAGATAGTGGAATTTTCTGATTTATACGCTCATGGAAGTTTGGTATCAAGTTTGCGGTTGGTGAAAGGAATAATTCAAAGACAATCCTTCAGAATGTAGCAGGGTTACAGATACAGAGTTCAAGTTTTCAGAAATTGGCTACCATAATTCCAGTTTATTTGAGTTTTCTACGTTTCTACCATATCCTTAAGTGTTTGGTCGACTGTATTCTCAATTAGACGCTGTCTTAATATTGCAATCTACTTTTCTCAACAGAAACCCGTCTCTATCGAAATACGAAGAATCGCACGAGTGAGGAAAGCCGGACACGAGATGCGATGTTTGATTCGGAATATTATATGTCGAGTACGGATATAATACATAATATTTAGCTGTCAAATAATTTTAGGGGACAATAGTGCCACACGATATAATGGAGAGCTCTTCTGCAAATTCGGTCTACCTGTTGATAGAAAGCTGGCCTTTTACCTTTCACTTTCTAACTTTCACTGGACTTTCATTTTCCTGGAAAATTACATTAATAGAACATCTACCATTCATTTCCTTTAGTTGAACGTAAGGTGAATTAAAATTTCGAAGATTCCAGAATTACTGGATATGTCGGATGTGTAACATCAAATCAAAAACACTCAAAATTGGAGAAGTCTTTCAGCTCATAGCGTCAACAACTTGTGCAAACGTCCAGGTTACACTGTACTACTGTACACAGTAAGTGAAGAAGATCAATATTTCCGTATAGTATAGAATAGAGGTCGCCGGACGACCGGACGAGTTGAGAATTTCACTTTTAGGCCTGAACGTAAATCTCCAAGGAAAGAAACCGTATTTTGGCATACCAAAATTCTCTTACACAAGGAGCTGTTAGCTGGAGCGAGTTTAAACCGAGTAGTGTAAAGTCTGTAAACTAGAATACCTAGTCATAGTTAACGTTAAATCGGTATCAGTCCTTAAGTAAAACGAGTCTGTCGTCGCGATATCCTACGGAGCTCGTAATTACTGTTTTATTTAACCCACAGTCTTCGTATCGTCATATTAGCAGGTCTTAAATCATCTCTAGTCTCTAGTTCGTAATTTGTTCCTGGCCTAAATTAAGTCATATAGAGCGATCTAACTCAACTCACCACAATTACGTTTTCAATTTGTTCATCCTTCAGTGCATTGTTTAATTTTATGTCTTTGGCATAGGTTAGTACGATTTCTGACAAATAGTAAGATAGCCTTCACCCTACCCGTCTTCGAATATCTCGATTCTGTCGTCGGGGGTTTTCAACAGAATACAAAGTATGACGGGGACATGGGCAAGGTCTTATCACCCAGAGTACCTAAAATCTAACAAGTTCAATTTCATTCATGACTCAACCGTAAACTTATGGGATCCTCGTGTTAACGCCGGTACACTATACGACCAAGAAACGTGTTTAAAATTTTTTAATCTTGTAATTAAATCACGGAATTACATGCCCCCCCTCCCTGGCACGTAACAGAACTTTTAGCATAACTCTGGAGAGAGATAGTAATTTAACTTTATTTTCCAGAAGTAGAAATGGATGAAGCCAAAAATGGAATTCCTCAGCTCACTACGAAGTTTACTCAGTTTAATTACAATATATTAAGCGGGAATAACTACACTATGATTGAATCTTTCCGTCAGCATTGTATTTATTTACTTCAAGACAACATCCTCAAAGGAGGTCATTACGTTGCATGTTGCACTGCGAAAAAGGAGTGACACACCGTAATAGCAGTGATTCAATTTGATAATTAGTCAAGTATATATAAACGTACATAATGTCAATTTATTATTCGTGTTACAAATTAGTAAAATTGATCATTAAGAAACTTTAGTAGATCTGGGGTCTAGGTAATTGTATTTCAGGTTTTGAATTAAATTAATCTAATTAATGTGTAATCCGCGAATTTACAATGTTAAGGGTGCACGCTTTGAACCTTAAGCTCACCACTACCGTACAAACGAATATTACGTTTTAAAATTTGAAAAATTA
>JAQGCA010000732.1:0-23393 GCA_034698945.1 Protaphorura quadriocellata
CATTTTTTGTTAACCATAATTTTGTATAAAATCATTATTCATTTCATCTGATGGGATGGTTTGTAACACACGTAATTTGTATTTTGTGTTACGTTTACATCCAGGAAGAAGTTAGGTCTGAAATAGGTAGATATGTGAATTTTTTAACATGTGTTGTAGAGAAATCTAATATTAAAAGTTCTTAACCGCACGTCACTAGTAGAATAAATGAATGGGACTGAGTGAGTGCGGTTGAAATATGGGTGGTGGTGAGTGTGAGAAAATACGTGTTTAAAAGGTCCGTCCATAGCTTTGCCATGAGTCTCTTGAACTGGGAGAAGCGTGTTAAATGAGTAATTCACATGGATACTTTCTACTTTCTCCTATTCCTCTCACTCAATTCACTGCATTCTTTTAGGACCAAATATTGAGAATATTTTGAGCCGAAAAGGTTTTTCTCCTTTTACCAGACGAGTGATATTCCTCAAAATTCTGTCTCTTCTATACGTAGCACCCAACCAAATTGCAAATAATATTAGTTTCCCAAGTGGGCATGCAAGTAGTAGTAGTAGTAGTATTATGAGAGTTTGCGGTGAAAGTTCGCCAAGAAAACCAAAGTTGTATTCATAAGTTCTGTTCTGATTGAAATATCGTACCCCAGGCTTCGGCTTGTCTGTCGCCAGAAAAGAAAGACGTGCGACGTGGACGTACGTATACGTAATGCAGAAATTCGAGGGAAATCGTTTTAATATTCTGCAATAAATGGGAATGAGTTTATGCCTCGAGCACTGCATTCACACTCACAAGAAAATAACACGACGAACGAATGATAATGTAGATACGTTGGGTACGTTACGTCCGCACTCCTCTGCCAACCTGTTTTATGATCCCAGTAATAATTATTGTAAAACTTTTACAACCCTCTTACTCTTCCTATGTACTATATTTATCTGCAATATGAAAATGAATCAAAGAAAAATTATGATTGAATGACAAGAGAAAAATTACCGGGAAAATGTAATTCAAATGCGTTATTTAATTTGTACCAGAGCAAATAAACGCACCTTGGAATTGGGTGGGTGGAATAGCTGTGTTTATTAGAAAAGCTGTAAGTGACCATTGTTTTTTTTAAGTTCTGGTGACGCCTAGTTTCTCTCCAAATGAATTATGAGAAGGAACATGAATATATTGCTAAGTCAGAAATGTTCGGTCAATCTTTTTGCAAAATAATTACTCCAGACTGAAAACTGGAAAAATTCAACGTAAAACAAGTGAGTAACTTTCAACTTTTGGCTTTAACTAATGGATTATTGACTCATGGAATTTCAGGTTCAGAGTAATGACGTGAAATGTTAGTACTAGGAATAGAGTTTAAGCTTTAGCAAATATTTCTCTGGTAATTTATTACTAAAACTCTTCTCCGTGATTGTGTAACACTCACCGATGGATCAATTGGGATTTTTTCCTATTGTTGTGAGGAATGTTGTGCTTTTGCTTGTGAATAAATAATCTGAATCTGAATCTGAATCTGAAACAAAATTAAGGTGCCCATTTGACAATTTATTGTCGGATGTTTGAATTTTCCAAAACTATGGGGAACGATCGAAAATCGAAACAACCGTACCTTAGAGCCGTCCAGAATTAGCGAGATAGACATTGTCAACACCCTATTCCAAGTTGTGTTTACTTGCTCTGATTTATACATTCATTGACATACGCCCGCCATTCCTTCTTATGTAAGAAAATGGCAGACTGTTTTTTGCATCGACAAAATTAGTGACTTGCTTAGACCTCCTTGCGTCATCCCCGCTCTTCACACGTTGACGGAACAGATTTTCTTTAAACTTTTGTGTCGAAACTTGCAAAATGGTGTCCGTTTAAATCCTGGGTTCAAACCCACCATCACATTACTCATTAATTCGCTGTTCGTATTAATGTGGTATTTGTATTAGAGAATTTGGAAAGGTTACTAAGAATTAAATTATTTATATCCATATATTATAGACTAATTAAAAAAATAGGCTTGACGTTGACTCGTCTGAAATATTGTGTAAAACCAATCGATTTAAGCTATGAGTGGAATATTCGACAATTTTTGTTCACGGGAGGAAATCGACGGCTGATATTTCTATTCTTTAAATAAAGTAAATAATTAATCCTCAAAATATTTAGTTTCATTGCATCTTTGTATATTATTGCTACAGAAATGTATGCCACACTTAAGTTAGCTATGAAAACTATTGCTCTAGGTGTATGTATTCTTTATTCATTTTCAGACGAGGAATTACAAATTTTATCTGAGGAGACCAGACTCTGTTTCCTATTTCCATTGGTGCGTTACACATCCCTCCGCAATTAATTCCTCGTCTCGATCTTTGTCTCTATAATGCATGTACATAAGTCAACACTTGAAGCACCCACCTACTTATAATAGGTTAAAGAGAGAAAGCAGACAGACCTAAAGTTCTAAGTGTGGAATACTACTCGATTGTGGCACAATCGTGTCGGTTTGCGGAAAATGTGTTAGATTTTGAATTGAGATAAATGTCCATGTGAAATTTACAAATGCTATACTTATATGCTACACTTATAAATACTACAATGCTAGAAAAGTGGGAGACGTCTCGTTAGTCTAACTAGAATCGTGATGTATTATTAATTCTTCTCCAAAATTGCGGAGTGGATTAACTCTTGAATGGTAATTTAGCATATCCGTTAATCTCTCCTGATTCCTTTATTACTCCCATTATGAAGCGTGACGACAGACTGAGGAATAGTTCATGCTATTTCATACAAGAATGAGTAATATGTGATTTAAAGTGCCAGAATTTAGGAAAGGACTCAGCAGACCAGCCAGAATAATACACTTCAGCGCAATTTAATATTAACACTCTGGCATTTGGTCCCAGATATCCTGTCACAGCACTTCACCCTCATCCCCGTTTAACATTTCGATTGGATACATATCACATTTCACATTGTGTCTGATTCTAAATGGACTTCCCATAAGTATGTACGTACATATAAGATTCGCGAAATGTCAAGGAGTTTCTAGAACGAAGAAAGGACACAACTGTTTATTACATTCTTAAACTGTACATAAGTTTGGAATGATTAAAATGCTAGACATTTTTCTACTGCAGCTCCACTTAATAAAAACAAATGTGGGCTGAATTTTTGCTTCTAGTCATAAAACAATACTTGTAATGTAGAATTAATTTTTGACATCTGTCCAAGACGGAAAATTGAAGTTCGCAACTTATTCTTGTTTGTGAGCTGCATAAATGTTGCTGAACCTACTCAATAACAACTGTGCACTTCTTTCTGCGTACCCTTGTAAGTTCATTGATCAAACTCACAATTTCTTACCAGTTTGTATGTTGACTAATCCCGAAACGACAATTCAGGTGCACATTGAACGGTTAGTACCCGGCTGGAGTCGGGTGGAATCCAGCTCTCTGGTCTAATCTTTTCAAGCAAATACCATAACGCTCCGATGACCAACCGTGTAGTGGATTCAAATGAAGTTGATGCAAACACTTGAGATCTAACCCGATAATAATCAATTACAGCGTTAAAATTTTCAATCCATAACTTTACGAGAGTGGACGATGGAATGAACTGCTGTAGAGTGGCTATATACGTAGCTAATTTTCATTGTTTACCAATCGCTATAAGTACTAGTACATTCCATATTTAATTTCATCCAGAACGATGTCGGGACACATCTCCGAAGCTTAATTGATAGCCATGTGTACATTTTCCACCGCCAAACACCTAATAGATTTACACACGAAGGGGGGATATCGAATTCGCCGATGCTGTGAAGTTCGTTAGGTTAGGACTAGGAACGTATGACGTTTTGAATGAAGAAAATGCAAGGAAGATGGAGAAAGGGATTTGAGATTGAGGGACTTGTCTCTCAAAATGATCATCAGTACAAGACTATAATCTGGAATTAGGACTGACCAACGTGAAGAAGCTAAGTCAGCGTAAAATAACCCGTTGCGTCATTTTTTTATATCCCTAACTCGGGTTGGACTATGTCTAATTGATGGCGCGCGTCCATCCATCTGAGCAAAGGATTTTGATTTTTAGAAAGTGAGCTTAAGGGAAGGTGGTGGGTTGATCATCCCTAAATGGAAAGTACCCGATGTGGTTTGTGGTACCTTTTCTTCCAGATTCCGTTCAGTGTACATGCATATTCGATTCAGAGTCTCCGTTGCCCGCGCGTCTACTACCCACCACTTCCACCCGGCTCTTTTCCGAAACCTCTACATATATATAGAGGGTAACTTTGGAATTTTGGGCTCACTCATAGTTGTTGATTAGCTCGGGGAACACAAGTGAGGTTGTTCAAGAGCTCCGTTTTTGGCCAAGTCCCTCCGACATTAGTACCTTACTTTACGAAAGTCTTCTAAACTGTGGCTAAATACTCATCAGTCTACTTTTCACTTTCACCAGAGAAAGCAGAGAAAGGACTAGGGAGAACACTTAATTCCACTTACAACATTTTAAATCTCTTAAGAACTGAACATAAAGCTTCCCAAGGGTCCCCGCACGCACATTAATTTTATTTCCTTCAAATAAATCTCTGTCGTTTGTCTTTCTTCTCAAGACTCACAAAAACTTCCAATTAGTACGAGGACTTTTTATCTTCCACAAATAACCCCCGTGACTTCAGTCGAAATAGACGTATACACTCACCTCCAACTTATTTTGAAATTTATACGTTCTATCTTGTAGTTGGTTCTGTCAGTTTGAACCGGAATCCCATCTCTTCTCAATTGTCAGGTAAGACAGTTTCTTTATCTGAATCTTAACTCCTACGCGTATTACTTCTACATTGAAAACTGGGACGGAACGTAACACCAGAGAAACTGATTTTTTTTACTTTTAAACCTGGAGCTCATATTGATTTCAATATTTCTATCATTGGTATACATATTAATTGGACTTCAAAAAATCAACCTTGCGCAACCAAATGTGCGTATTTACACAAATAAATGTTGCAAAACGTTAGTAAAAGCGCGCAAATTGCATTTTCTTTAACATATTAATACTATCCAGCATTCCGATAAAAGTCGTTTTTACAGCATAACATATGACATTTCATTTGTCAAAGATTCCCACAAGTCTGGTTCGATTTCGTTGTAAATTAATTCACATCATATTATTTCAATCAAAAACCTCTCTCAGCTACCCCACAAATTGATTTCCAATTATTCAAGAAATGTTAATTTAGTCGTTATAAATTAGTATTTATTTCTTGAGACGGTTTTATAATTATTAGTCTCGGGAAAGGTGGTTTACACAATTCAAAATCATAGATGCCCGGATAGCAAAAAAAATCCAAGAACAACTTCAAACCGGGAGTACTTGTAAAATCCCCACTCACAATGCCGTTTTAATATTAAGGACAGGTTTGCTATGAAGAAATTAATATGAAGGACGGGTTTACTGTCCTTCATATTAATTTATTTAAACTCTTTCCTTCTTCAATCATACAGTCTCAAGTTTCAAGTTTGGTTTTATTCAGTTGTCTTTTCAGAATTTTATCATTATGGAGCTGCAATCATTCCGTTCCATGCCGTTGAATAATAGTTTGGCAAAATATGATCCAGTTTGATCTGTTAATCTTCGCTCATGTAAATACAAAATACTTGAAAAATTAATGCCGGATGAGTCATTCCGCATCCGGCCGAAGAGTCCGGTTAAATACTTCATGAAAGAAATTCTTTCAAATATTCACATCACATAGTTGACATAACTTTTGCAGTTTTCTACAGCCCTCCAGGTGCTCATTTCAGAAATATATAGCACAAAAAACAAATTAATCGCCAAAGTTATCACCAAAGTTAACCGTAATTCAGTTTAAACATTATTTCTCAAGGCAAATAATGATCCGACTCATATCTATTTCAAATGAACTATCGACTAACTCTCTTCGCTAACTATGCTGGAGGCTAGACTTTAAAAAACGACCTTCCATCCCAAAGTGAGAATAAAATTTGAGGAAAAAATGAATGAAACACTTCATTTTGTTTCATTAGAATTATTAGTTCAGTCTACCTGGGATAGGTACTCCTGTTTAATTAGACTGGAGAAGGACTCCGCCAGAAATGTCCATCCATGTTTTCATTCATTGTCAAGCCTGAAAGAAAATTGTGCAGGAGGGAGAAGCAAACACGCGATGTCATATTCGGAAGGGTATCAATTGTGCATAGGATAGGGCCATGCTATGCGACAGAAACTAAATATTTCAAAATCGTTGGTTTCATAACAGTTTATCAGAAAAAATATGATCAACGATGAAGTTTGGAGGGAAAGCATTTTAGATTGATAAAATTCCAGTTTAATGTGGATCATTAAGTCTAGCTGGAGAAGTGTGTGGTTGTGAGACTTATGATAAATATATTATGTTTATATTAAATCCAATCTACTTCTCATCTATAAATCTATCTCAATCTATAAAGTGCTCCATTTTCGAATTTTCAGAGGCCGCCGAAGGTTTACAACACGTTTCTACCCACATCCAATTTTATAGCCTGCAAGTGAGTTGTCGAATGATACGTTAACGTATCATTCGTTTTAATCATGGCAGTCAAATTATAGTATTTGTAGGTCGTTTTGGTTGATTACGTTGCGGCGGTTCATTTTAATTTTCTGCAACATTTTCTGATGCTGTTAAATGAACAATTTCCGAATTTTTCATTAATTTTGTCCGCTATTTTATGTTGTGGCCGGGCTGAAAATGAACCAAATGAAATAGCCAGATATAGGAAGGAATTTTGTAGTATTACAAAGTCCAAGTAAAAGTCGTATGGTGGTGAGTGTGCCAGTAGCGAGTTAAATTTAAATTAACGCTGTCTAATGATGAGCATAAATAAATCCATATGTAGGATCCGCGTAGTATTGCATAAGAGTGGAAGAAAGTTTAAGTACATTTTCATGGCGGATCGGTTTCGTCCGGATCACTTGTAATTGAATGTGACATTTGACAAGTCTCCGTCAATTTCATATAATATTTTGTTCTCAACACACAACCATCTCTACAGATACTCTGGCATCACGCCATCATCCAAAATCCGTATCAGGGAGCCATCCCAAGAGTTAGTATGCATGCATTCATGGCATACCACTTCAACTAGATTCTAACGGAGAAAGTCTTTTAGAACTTTGGGTCGCCCTAGTCCGGATTTGTATGGTTTAAACAACCTCTTCCGCCAGCAGTTCTAGTACCCATACTCCCATACTCTCTCCAATTTGTAAATACATAATTTAATTGAGTTTAGGAATCTCTGGCCTTCCTATTTCAAATTTAAATGGTTCACTTCTCACAAAGTCTCCTTCTTGTATCAACACCGTGATTGAGTTGATTCAAGTCAGTCAGTCAGTACTATACGAACCAATACATAATACCAGGACGGGATGCTATGCATTCGTTTTGCATTCATGACTGACTGTATACTACTAGTTTCCGTGTCATCCCAATACTCTGCATTGTAGTAGACTACAAACTAGCAATCTTTTTTCTAATGTAAGTCTTGTGTAGCTACTCAACCATTGCATTGGATTGAAATACGGAAATCTTGGCTTGAGTTGACATTAGATTTCCATGCTATATAAGGGTTGGTTGGTGGTGGTGGCATGCAGTGGAGTGTAGGACGGAAGAAGGGTAAAAAAATGTTTGAATGAATTTTTTCTTCACAAAGTGATTACGTGGGAACGAAAAACGGAGAAAACGGGTTTTCTCCTTTCATCGTTCTTTTCCTATCTTTCCAATACATTCGGTGAAGATGAGAGGAGAGGAAAATGTTCCCCAGGGACCATTTTATCAGTCGGCCTTTACTTACTCCAGGCCACTGATTCAATTTAAAACATGACTCTTCTCTATCCCTGTTGTTTAGACATTGGAAAGTCTATTGGGACATTGAATGTCCTCAGAGATTCATTACAGGGAAAGGAAAGTGATAGAAACGACAAACCAAATAGAGTATTTTATTAACCCACACGTAACACCTGTTGCTAATAATGTCATCAAGGAACCTGGTAAACGCTTGCATTTTGTTGACTACTTTCCACCTAATTTACAATTACTCTGATTGTATCCTGGATCGCTTCAATTTAATCAAATTAATGGCATTAAGTCCAGGCAAAATATTCAGGTATTTGCTTTCATCAAAAATTCCAGAACGTTCAGGAACGACTCCTAACCTACTGTTTCTGCCAGAATAGTTTCAAAAATTTGTGGTAGTTTTTATTTGTGCTTGGTAGAGTGGGACGTCGCAGGATTGCACGTAACGATTTCCTTCGATGTTTACGTCAGAACCAAATCTCAGGAACAATGAACAGTTAAAATAATCTGAATTAAACGATTTTTTATAAAGTAATATTAGAAATGTTCCCCAAAGATAAAAACACTGGGTTGGTCTTTGTTGGAACTAGCTTCAGCTGCTCAAAGACCTTCCATATGATGATCTGATTGTTTCAGCCTTTTCTTTTTAACAAACTTGACGTGTAAAATAAACGAAATGTAAAATTGATTTGGAAGTTCCATTTAAGGAATTATTCGCTTGGCAGAGAAAACAACCTCATGCTGAGTGTCACAGGAACACAGCACGTTTGCAAACACTACTCGCAAATACGTCCAAGAAATGCGGATACAGAAAGGAAATAAGGAATTCCGGCATTAACAGTACAGAGTGTGTTTGTTCACGCGTGTAATTATTTATTAAAAGCCCATCCATATATCGAACTAAGGATTCAGTCATTCGAAGAAAAAAAGAATTTTCATTTCATTTCTGACAGGAACATTTATTTTGAAATCTTCATTCATTTTATATACTATTTCCTAACTTGCACAAACCAATTCAAAAATCTTAAGAGATTAATAAGCTTGAGCGTGTAGTACGTAGTACATAACATACTATGGAAAAAGTAAATTATTCAACGTGAATTATCTCGAAATCTAAGCCTGAACTAAATCTTTTCATTATATTCAATTTAAACTATGTAAGAACTATTTGATACAGTAGCGATGTATCTGGTTACCATTCTATCCGTATGATGTGCGACTTTTGAGAAACAGTATTTTGAACTTAAATCCTTTAGTTGGATTTAGAACTTATTAATGGCGTAATGGATTACATAAGCAGTACCAAAAGTTGGATGGTAACTTCTGGAAAAGCCGACTGGAACGTAATTTTAAAACCAACCAAATCCAATACGCTGACCGAAAAGTAAAACCCAAAAACTGGCGTAATACTATTATTAGAACTCTGAAGTTTAAGCTCAGCTCTTTATAATGGGAAAATATATGGTGGACTTGTTGGTTCTAGAATACTAGATTGTAGATAATAATATCTTCCTTTCCCCTCTAAAATTTTCCCGTATCCACTTGAGTATAAAACAATGGCCTAATTATTATCATTGAACTGGAACTGATCCGTAAGGAAAAGATAGTGAAGTATTAATGGGTGCATTGCATTCTACAGTCGAACATCTATTTCGCGGGATGACCTTTCAAGTTTCACCGAATGAATTGTTTATGCGATCGCGTGGGCAATTCACACAGTGCGGCTTACCAAAAAAGTTTTATTGTCTCTACCGGGAAACCTTATTACGACCTTAGACTAGTAGCAGCCCTTGATACATGGCTGTGCGCTCTATTACAACATGAATAATTTCAACAATACGGAAACCCGTTATATCAGATTATACATAACAGACGGCACACATATACTGGTCGTAACATGTTATATTAAAACTAGCACTAGCAGTTATGAGTTTGAGCCAGGGAACCATCAAATCCTATCAAATTAGAGGACCATGCGAACACCTCCAAGCGTTTGTAACAAGAATATTCCGAGTGAAACCGGACGAAACCCATACTTAGACTTTCTAAGACGAAAGAATTATTTAACTGTTTCTGTTTAATTGTTTCACTTGTTCTGCTAGTTGTATCTTAAAGTTGAGTACAAACTACAATTTTAGTTGCTAGAGATAGAACTCAAGCACTCGACCATCATACACTTACAAGGAACATCTTTTTAGTGTAAAATTCAGAAAAGGGTATATTTACAGCGAGTCATATCTGCCAAGAATACGTCAACCTTGTCGTTGAACAACATTTCCGCTCATCCCTAGAAACGTCTATAGACTTTTATTCTTCTAAACATTTTTCATTGTACATCCGAATTGAATAGTGCTGAAATTTTCAGGTATATCTGAATTTTACGTCCACCCACTGACCCGTGTTAACCCAACTGTGACTTTCGGACGTTCATTTCCTCTGCCAAATTTTCTTAAATATCCTCCTGGTCATACGGGAATCTTAATCCCGTTTCTCTTTGAGAGATGGTATAAAACTCTAGCATCTCAAAACACCAAGAGACCACTCTTCACGAAGCCAATTTCCGTTATTCCTCAAGTAGATTCCTCTTACTTATTGTGGGTGATTGGCATTCCCAAGGACTTTCTATTTTCATTCCCGCACATCCTTTGACTTTCAAGGAATGAGGAACTTTTGATAGTGAAAACTTTCTTTAATTGGCTCACTTGTTCCTCTTCCTCCAATTTCGTCATTGTTATCTATCTCCTTCATTTTATTTGTAACAGGACCCTGTATAATTTTTAAAAACCTGGAAATGAGCATTTACTTATGAGGGAACGTCAGTGCGTGTAATTTTAGAAAAATATAAAATTCATACTATTAAAGACCGATACTAATTGGAATGTGGACTGGGACGTTGAGGTCATCAAAGTTGACTCTCGGAAGTAGATGTAATTATGGAAATGTCTTTATGTGAGTGGGATGTTCGTCCCTCAGTCTCGTCTTTAGTTTGGTTTGATTTGGTTTATTCAATTTTTTTCATCAATAACATTCCACATAACAATGCGCAACATTGATTCATCAATGAGAGCTCCCTTATGGTCTCGCCGCGCTCTATCCCTGGCTTAATGAGGGAAGGCCTTTGAGGCTATTTAAGTGAAGGTTACGGCCTTACGTTCCGCCCCGAGTCATCAGGGCTTCCGCAATTCAACCCGGAGGTCAACTTTCATGACCTTAACCGAAGAAGTGCTTTGAGTGACATATCATTCCGGAGTCCATATCGCATCCGGGTTCAATGGTGTGATAATCATATCTTTTTTTCAAACCTTGACTTTGCCCTCGTTAGTTTTATGTTTCATTATACGATACGATAATAAAAGAATGTTACGCCCTGAGCAACCTCAGTTCGTAGAATCTGCTAACTTTACGACTCGAGTGTCTTTTGGCTTTTTCGCTGTCGTCACCTTGATTGATTGCCGATTAATTAATTCTAATAGGTCGGCTGTGACACACTTTTGCCTAATATGGGTTTCACCGGGTCTTAAACCGCCTGCAAATATATAGTTTCCTCTTGTATTTGTTTTTCGTACAGAAAAGTAACTGAAAGCAACTGGAGCAAGGATGATGTCAATGACCCAATCGATTCTAATAGTTTTGTCGGCCATGTTGGTGGTGGTCGTGTGGGCCGCTGGGGCAGGTGAAATGAAGACAGGGGATGATGATGACCTTGTATTGAACAAACGAGGTTGGAAGGATGTTTCAGGGTCCTGGGGTAAACGTGGATGGAATGACTTGCAGGTCTGTCCTTTTTTCTCAGTGTTATGTATACTTTAGAAAACTATGAACTTAGTACTTTTGTACTTTTCTCCCCCCTCACTTTCCTTCCACAAATTAGAAAACTTTTCTCTCCACACACTCATCTTACTTTCTGCACTCAATCTCGACTTTGAGAAAGATTGGTTCCAATGACTAACTGGCTTAGCCTGGAATTAACCACTTCAAAACCCACTTTGAATACAATCTGACAAAATCCAGATTCACTAGCTTTCCTATCTCACAGGGATCCTTTTCCTTTGACAAACTAATGATTGAATAATACTTTCTTGTGACTTAAATTCTTCTTCTGAGAGTTTAGTGGGAGGATGAAAGGCACTAGGTGACTGAGAATTTTACAGTCATTTTGAAATAAGAAAATGTTAGAAAATTGCTCCTTTGAAATATTCTTTATTTTTATGAAAAAAGTCATCACAACGAATGAAATTACACTTTTGTAAATCAGAAACATAATAATTCCCGAAATTGTGTATCATGTAGGAGTAGCTATTCAATTAACGTCAGGGTATAAAACAATTTTGTACAACTTCAGTTTAATAATTGCGTTGAGACACTTCAAATAGGCTGTTTTCAGAATTATACTAGTTATTTAGTTACAAGTCTTGTCAATAATACAACAGTAGCATATCCGAATTATTGAGCAGTAAAAAATAAACTTTTTTAAGAATTAAAACCAATCAGGCAAATCATGGTTTCATCATGAACAGGAACAGTGTCTTTTAATGTTATTTATAGTCAGAGTAATGTGATTATCTTTTTTACTCTCTAAAAGTAGTCATTTTCCTCAGAAGACGGTAGGTGTTTTGGTTAGTTAAACTATTTGGTCAAATAAATAATTACTGTGACGTCAATAACAAACTGAGCTGGTTATGTCAAGTTGTATTGTATTACCGTATATGACAGAATGAGCGACCGGGAGCTTTCTTAGAAACGACAAACGTCCAACCTTCGCTTACTTTCGTGATCTGGACTTCTTTTCGCAGTCAGTAATAAGAATTCCAGCAAAATATAGATCAAATTATAAAATAAGTACTTATTGATTTATCTTATTGACCTTAAATGCCAATACAACATTTTATATGCTTCTGTTTGAATTAATAGCCCGCTATTTGCTTGAGTACCGTAGGGTATAAGCAAATCCTTAATCTAACCCTGGGCTTAATCGGACCCAGTGCCTAACCAGACCGGCGCTCATTTTTATTTCTAACCACCAGACCCTTTTCCACCTAATCAGACCAGGGCCTGATTCGGTCATTTACGGTAAACGTAATGATTGAAGGCAAGTAAGTAAGTAGTTGCTGGATAATAGTTTAAGAGTAAATGTGTGCTGTTGACGTTTGAATAGAAGTTTGTGTTGATTGAAATGACAGGATTTGAGGGAGGTAGTGTACATTGTCAAAATGCTCACTTTGAATGTACTGAATTTGTAGGGGCAGTGGGGAAAGCGAGGTTGGGACAGATTGAACGGAGCGTGGGGAAAACGATTGACCACAGATGATCCTGATTTTGAAGAGTTTTGGGAAGGAATTGAGAAAAGACCTGAGTGGGGAAAATTCAAAGGTACGTCGGCATTTCTTTCTATTTATTCATCTCTCAGAAAATTCTCTTCTTTATAAATCTTGGTCTTCTAGAAATTTGTACATAACTATCCTTCGAAAACACACTCATATCAAATTCACACGTGCGCGTGCGAGCAGTTTCACCACCCCACATGAGACATCATATTAAGTTCAAATTAGTTTTCGGACAGGTAAATTATATTTTGATTTTGAAACTGAAAACACTTCTTTAATACTCTTATTGATACGTGTTCCATGGCAAATCGTGGAGACGAATTTAACTCATTGGAGGATTTAATCTCACTATGCCTCCTTTACTAATGTTAACTTATAGGTATGATCCATTTCGCGTTGTTTTGTCCGTATTATTGATGTATGGGAAAACTCGTCAGCGCCTCTAGAATATATATGAGTTTGATTATGTCCTATGAACATCATCTTATAGTGCAGGAATATATGAAATAAGGACAATCAAAATTACAAAGAAATATTGATTGATTCAGTATTGTCGTTTCGGTTTGGCTGGGGAGTGGCGGGACGATGGTGGGGCTGACACCAGTCAATTCAATTGAAACCTTTGTTTCAGCTAAATTACAATTTTTGTTTGCACTGCCGACAGAGAGTTGAAGGTCTGAGTATGAGTGACGTCCGTCCTCCTGCAACCAACCTTAATGATAGGATTACTAGATTTGGCCCATAGACTGGCCGGTTTATCTTTTTACCTTGTGGTTGGCTTATTGGAATGGGTTCAGGTCAACCAGAACTTTGGGTAAATATATCATTCTGGTATAAGGTTACTCTTAGTATATGACGAGACGTCGCCCGATTTTTATGATTAGTCGATTCTGGAAAATCCCTCTAATTGGACATTCAGGAGAAACATGGAATATGTCCAAACACCTTTACTATCCTCCTACGCAAGCGGTCATTATATTTAGCGCTTACTGGTTATACTCGTCAGAACACACATAAATTGATTTAGTCGTCAGGATTTTCCTGAAATGAACAATATTAAGCAGTACAACATAAGGGAAGAACATTCTAAGACCTCGTAGGAAGTA
Source organism: Protaphorura quadriocellata (assembly GCA_034698945.1). Classification (NCBI taxonomy): domain Eukaryota; kingdom Metazoa; phylum Arthropoda; class Collembola; order Poduromorpha; family Onychiuridae; genus Protaphorura; species Protaphorura quadriocellata. Next base: position 14,268 of record JAQGCA010000732.1, read on the forward strand.
CCTTGATGGAAGGCTTTAACCCCATTGAAAAGTTACTAGAATTACTACGGATATAATGAATAAGTCTATAGTTTTCACTCCAAGTTGGTAGAATGTTAAATATTGACACTTCCTTCATGTATGTTTTGTATGGTGAAAGGGGAAAGCCAAGGAAAGCTTGTGTGGGATGGGAAATGAAAATCCAAATAGCGTTAACGATTATGCACGGCTGAACGGCCTTATGCAGAGTTTGAGGTGAAATTTGCTCTAAGTATTTACGGAATGGAGAGTTCTTTATCAGTATTTATTTCTATTATTCTTTTGAACAATGCCAGGTTCATTTTACGAACCTAACTTACGTTACGTATACAATTGTATCGGATCGCATACTGTACCAACCATATTGTCAAACAAAGCTCAATTGCACTCTGAAATACCAATAAGTGCCAGAAATTTCAGCATTTATTTATATTGCTAGCGTTAACTCGGTGTTCAATCAATTTGGTTCACTTTTATCATATGAAACGATACAATTTTTTATGTATTTTATAAATGAAGGATTAGTAAACGCGCCGGTTTTCTTTATGATTGCAGGTTAAACTGTCACATCATTGATATATTTTAGTTTTTGAACCCTGTGTATTAATTTTTGGTTAGTTTGAGCGGTGGTGGGATGCTAAAAAATAAATGCATTCCGATAAATTCGACACTCTCTGTGAGGACGAATGTAGGAATGTGAGCGGCTAGACTTTGTGAATCAATTATTATTATAGTTTGTCGAATGAATATTGAGACAGTACAGCCGGCAGCAGTAACAAGACGGAACGGTCGATGCTGTAGATTTTAGCTTCGCCATGGCTGTGAAAATGCCAGAATTTTGACCAATGCCCTCTCGGCAGTTTTGGGTCTGTAAATATCATGGAGAATCTATCTATTATATTATAGTTCTCCTGAGACAAGTCAGGAGGTAACCAAACAGGTTATAAATGAATTGAAATGTTTATGAATGCTGTCTTAGTGTGTGCATTTTCTATTTCACAGGTTCTTGGGGTAAAAGAGCAGCAGGTACAGCTGGTTGGAGTAATTTAAAAGGTCTCTGGGGGAAAAGAGCATGGGACAAACTCGCAAACTCTTGGGGAAAGCGCTCAGAAAATGGTACATTAGAACGTTGTGTCTTGCATTCCACGTTATTTACTTAGGAAGAACTCAGAGAAAATTGATTGTGTAGTTTTACAACTGTGTTTATGAGAGAGTTTTCCACCAATGTATTCGTTGATGATGACGTACGACTCATTACTCAACTTTAATTACTCCAAGAATTTTGGAGAACAATTTTCGCTTAATGTTATGCACACAATTCATGTCCTCTGCTAGTCCAAGCTTCCTCCCTGCGCCCACAGTATCAGGCAATGGCATATCTAGCAAAATGCTTGCATTACATTAACATTACAAATGGACTAATCCAACGGATTCATGGAAGACTTATTACATAATTGTCCCTTCACTGAACTTCTGCTTTTCTCTCTTAATAAAACCACCAGTCTCATTCCAATCTAATTTTCACTCGGACTAGTTCAAATAAATTAACTTCAGTCTCGACAACTTTTCAACCTCTGACCCTCTAAGAAGTTTAGTAACTGAATACAATTTTTTTTAAGAAGTTCCTATAAAAAAACTTTAGAATCATTTCGCTGGTTTTTGTGATTTGGTTCATTAAAAAATAAGGAACATCGAAATTCAAAAATTCCAACACATGCAAATCGTAATTCAAAAGTTTAACCTGTTGAGGTGGTACACTTTCTCACAAGTACTTTCAGATCACACACAATTGACAAATGCCCTCAAGTGCATATGGACTTGATCATGTACACATATTTTATGTTCAGTCATGTAAACCATGTGAATTGCATGAAATGTATCAAATTTTGTGAACTATGTAATCTTCATGACGCATGATTTCAATATGTCTAAAAATTCAAGTTCAGAGAAAGTAATACTTCGTATGAATTTCCGGAAAGATCACAGAAGCCCTAGTATATCGTCTTACCGTCTATAGCGCTTGTGTGTGAACTTCTAACCGCCAAGAACCAGTATATTTTGACAGTTAAATAACTCGAATCGATATCCGTCATTTTACGTAGCAAAGAAAGCGTGTAGTGTCTATAAATAGAGTCTAGAAATGTACAAAGGTCACTTCCAAATATCGAAGGGCACATTTGCAGACACTGTCAAGTCCTCTGAAGATAATGCTCTGCTCACACTTTGAATAACGCTAAAGTAAAAGTGGAATGTAGTACCATCAGGTTATTCCGAGAATTGGAAGTATTACTACTGCCATTTTATGTCTGCATTCTTAAACTTCGATCCACTAGCGTTGAACTGGAAGATTTCCCGTCAAACGCAAGTCGAAAATTCGCCCAAGTCTATTCCATATCTAAAATCCGTGGGTAGGTACATAATGATATCTCTCACTTAAAACCTTGAAGTGGTAACGGAATTAGAACTCTTGGAAGGAATATGTGTGAAATCTACTTCCACTCCTCTTTAAATCCAGGACAAGATCCCAAAGACTTAATTTCTCATTTGTTTGGAATATGTATGGTTGCTCACGTAAGAGAATTAACTAAGAACATCTCTTAATTTTCATTTCCGCAGTTAAAGGGCGTGTAAGATTTTGGAACTCATTCGTCAGATTAAGAGTTGACTAGAGTAAGAGGTAGAAACAGTAATTGGTAAATTACTTTTGGAGACATAGGAAAACTGATGAAATTCTCTAATTAATTTCTTCGTGCATGTCTTCTGTCTGTCCATGTCGTCTTCATCCAGGTCACAGTCACCGCGTAGAGCACTTCCTCAGTTATTATTTATTTAGCTCCTCGAGAATTCCATGTACTTCTCCGCTTGTCAGTGAAGTATGTGTTAATTATTCCTCGTGGTTACATGGTCGTCTTAAGTCGAATGGTAGAATATACTCCTAACTTTAATTCCTAAAATCAGCTTAAATATTCTACTTACCCGAAATGACGTTTTTCAGTTCTCCTCAGTTTAGGTTGCCAAATTTAAATTTTAGTTCTCTTTACACCTACACTCGCTTGAGACTTGCAGGGAACACTATTAAAATCAAGATGGCCTAAAATTTTCAAGGAAGCAAATTTATTGTCCCGGTCATCGTTCTTGTCGTTATGACCCTTTTTACAAGCATTCGTTAGGGAAGGAGCTTTGTGCAGGAGGTCAAAGTTCTGGACATGAATCCAAATTTTGTCAGTGACAAAATCTTTATATTCGGGCCAAGAACACTGGAACCTGTGAAGACTGGAAGTTTGAACCTTCAAAACCTGAACAGCGTTCCTTGTGAGACAATTCTCGTTTTCTCAATCTGTCCTGGAAGTTCTGTCATTCTTTCTTTGCTTCCAGTGGTTAGGATATTACCCTTCCGCATGGTTTGTGAAGCAGATCTAGATCTTACGAAATGAAACTACCAGAATTCGCTTCACAGGTCAAATCCAAACGTATGTTACACAACGCTTGGAGAAAACCATATGCATATACATGGATGTCCTTAAGGAACATGAAGGATGTATTTCAAATTGAATCTACTATCAGGTTCTGGCCACGAGTCACGGGCGTCATCCCATTAATCTTTTGTAGCTTACCGTTCCTCCTATTTTTCATATGTTTTCGGCACTGACTGAATCGAATGCACTATGGCTCTCATTTAATTACCTTAAATCATATTTGCACAGGTCGGGAAGTGAAACCCGTCTGTACAGTATTACAAAAGGAATGAGCCAACTATATTAGGTGGCAAGGTGGGCCATTTCCTATGTAATGTATCCCGTGCCCTTCCTTTCCTTCTTATTCATATGGAGACGAAGGAACTCGTTTTTATGGTCGTCCGAATAATTCGAGTGCACAGTTTTTTTTTGGCTCGTGTCAAATTCTAGCAATTAGTCGTAATTACACATAAATTTTCATATATCATTCTATCAGGTGGACATGCATGAGCATGAACGAATCGTTGTGTACATTATTCCAGTAAATATCAAACAACTTCGGCGGAACATTCCCCCAGAGCAGGATGCCACTTTGCGTTTTGTTAATGCAATATGGGTTTTTTTGTTATTTACTTTCCGTGCTAAGTTTTGACAATCTAATTTAAAATTTAGCACTTCATCATGTAGGGAAAACATTGGACGGGTGCATGTTATAAGAATATTTGCCTAGTTTATTTCATTACAATAATTCAAGAAAATTAAACCCAGGCAGGGAAAGGGAGGTTGGATCGGTGTCGAGTGGAGTTTCTCGCATCATTACGTTAGAGTGGTTGAAATAATTAAAGAATTCCTTGATAACTTATATCGCATGATTCTACCGACTCCTCTTCATTTGGCTGAGCTCTAGGAAGTTGATTTGAAGGGCAATTTTATGCGTCGTACTCACAACACTAACCCATTTAATTTAATTTTCAGAGAATGACCTACCCAACCTGAACGAGTTTAATTAAAGGATTTTAAAGGATCCCACTATTAATCCTAAGGAGTCTGCCAGGAGAACTGCGGTTTTCACCATACACGTTGATACTTTTGCCGTATTACCTGTAATTGTACACACACCCATATTATCCGAGGTTACAAGTATTTTCTCGGGTCAAAAATAAAGTGAAATTCTGCGAATTTATTAGTGCAATGTTTTATTTTATTTGTATCCGTATTACTTAGAGCTTTAACTGATGTTCTGATGGTTTGAATTTTTGTTTTCTAAATGTCTGTCAATTAAAAAAAGTATTTGAATTAATTTCTTTGTACTTAAAATCCGAGTTAGTAAATATTCATATTTTATTTGGTAACAATAATAAGGACGATGAAGAATGATCTCTTGGAATAGAGAAGCCCTGATATTGTCTGGAGTATTACGGGCGATTATTCAATGACTGTTCAATGTTAATGTCAATAAATAATAAAATGTCACTAATGTTACTAATCTCTTTCTGTGTTCCGACAGGTTTACTTCTAAACTTATTTGTTCTATACTACAAATAGTTAGAAATAATAATGGATCACAAGTAACTTATTATTTTCTGTATGTATGTATGTGAGAAAAATTGATGCCGTAGTACACGTGTCTTCTTAAAATTCTCCATGGACTTATTTTCACAATTTACCCAGTATTCTGTCCCCATGTATGTATGTACATATAATGATAATAAATACAATCGCGTAGTTCTCATCTGTCCAACTACCATCCGCTCTCTTGTGTTTTCATTAAACCATAATTTGACCGTTTTTCATTTCTTAGTTTCTCAGATTTTCAAATCAATAACTGCTCAGAGTCGCCAATCGCCCACGCCGGAATTCCCAAAATGGCTCATTGACATTGCATTGTAAAGTAAGAAAAGTAAGACAAAATTTGATGACATTAGCTATAGTTCCGCAGGATTTGAAATCTGTGAAGGTCAAAACTTAATATGCAGTTTTTGTATGTTCAATCGAAACGAAATTTTGATTGGATGACAAACAGTCAAAAATCGAGTCGTGCACCTTGAAACTACTATAATATTACGTCATAAGAGATGGACTTTTGACATTACGATTCAGAGTTTTCTCCCCACAGTCGATATAACTGTGCAATACCAAATTTCTGTCAAAATTGTTGTCCTGAACAAACTTTAGAACTTTATCTTTTACCGTTTTACCGATACCATTAAGTTGAATTACACAAAAAATAAGAAAACGAAACCAAAGGGAACGACCAGAAACTCGATCACTCGTTACTAAAATTGCAGGGAAAGTACTGGAAGGTTAAAAATGCAAAATTTTGATCGTAGGGACCCAACGGAGGAAAGGATAAACTAACTCGTACATTCATAAAAACAATAGCAATTATTTATACTGGTACTGTCGGGGTGTAATAGCAATGATTGTGCTATTTACTTTTGGGAAGAAAATGTTCGGACAGCCAGAGAAAGTATCTAGTCCGTAGAGTGATGGGAGAGCTTTTTCATGGTCCTTATACTGGAACAAAATGATTAAATATGAATGAAAGGCACATCTGAATATTTAAATATCTATCTATCCAAATGTTTATAGCTGTATGTAGATGCTGGCATTCGAAACAGTTTTGTTAGACGTCATGGATGGTGATATTCATAATTTTCGTTGTGAGACGCGTTCCTTGTCTTCATTCCACATTTCGAAGACATTTACTAACGTCTGAGAGCCCAGTTCAGATGACATGACCCCACTCATAAACCAATTGCCAGATTCCTTGATTCTCCTGGAGTAACTTTCATAGATGGAGTAATTTTATCTATGTGAGTATCAACCAAACAAACCTATAACAAATTACCTTTTATTTCGCGTAATATGATTAATCCGACCGGCTCCACGTCATCGCTACAAGCAAGGCCAAGTACAACTTCTGACCCAATCATAATTACACTAAATCCTCCCTATGCACTGTTATAATAAATAAATTGAACAAATGTGTAATATTTTTGGCCAGCTTACATTGAGTTAGTTTGTTAGAGTATAAATCACGTTGAGAGACGATTCCTAAGAGAAAAGTGAAAGAAAAAAAACTTGGCCAAACTCACTGGCGACAAAACATGAAGATGAGATCTGGTTTCACGAGAGAGCTTTCTTTTGTAACTCTCATATTCCTCCTACAATTACATCACGGACAAAAGTAGATGTCACAAGAAATGTTATTACTTGCGCAGTGGTCAAAAAATGTCGCGGTCATCCCCGCTCCTTCTGTTGAAATTTTACTAATAATCTACAAAATATTCAATTTACATCAAATTCAGATTTGACAACTTTATTTACTTCTTTCTGTTTGATATTGCATATTGTTAATTACTCTCTTTAAAATTACCTCACATTTAGTGATTGGACCTTAACATGTTTAGTGAAAGTTTGTTTTCCCCGACTGGAAGAGAGATTTTTTATAGGAAGATATTTGGCGTCCGTTAAACAAAAGAATGGCTCACTCTAACTCCAGTTCTAACTTTTCTAGTTCAACTGTTATTATGAAATCCAGTAGACTCGAAGGATGTTCAAAAGAATCACTTGTGCAGCGCGTGGTTCGGGACACTTACCCTTTAACGCTAAAAAGCTCCCGATCTCAATTTCATTCGGTTTTAAGCCTGCTGAGCTAATCGTTCAATTTTTACACTTATACTTATACGCTGCTATTGTCACCAAAACTTATCCATTATATTCATATTTCTACTTCCGTAAGTTATGACACTGGATATCCTCTTACATTTGTTTAGCAATGTTGATAGAATCTACGTTTATGAAATCGAATGGTAGTGAGTCGCCAGTTTAGCCATCATTGCTTATAGCACTTTGTGCATTGTAGGAATGGCACTAAATTTTTTATAATAATTAAATATTGTTTAATAAAATATTAAGCATTATTGATACTTTTTAGTGTAGCTGTACTATAACTTATTCAAAGTGTCATAAAACATCAGCTCTGGCATTTGAAAGAAACTGAGTTTCCTCTTCAGAACTTTTACAGCTTAAGACAATATTAAATTCAGTTTATACTTCACAGTGTTGCAGCTGGGACTAAATACCACACGCCATTGGAGTAATAAGGCAGATATTTTGACGGTATACTTAAGGGTTTACTCATTTTCGCGGCATATAAATTAGCATTCGAATATAATTCACGACTGAATTTAGAGGTAAACGTCCTTCTGCAGTTCTACTGAACGCGTACGTTGGAATTTTAAAAGCAAGTACAGTAGGTGAAAGGTGTCGTGACCGTACTTTAATTTCATCGTTTCTTTTAATGAGACAGTTCAGGCATTTTTACTTTAGCGTATGTGTGCAAATGGAACGCTCTTTTTAACCTTACCTGGGGCTAAAAAGCGATTAAATATTTTAAACCAAATTTCAAGCTATCCATGTAATTTATGTTCAACTTAAATGTCCTCCTTGCCTTAGAAATGGCGTGAAATGCAATATTACACTTGACAAACATGTTTCGCTGTCCTTAAGACAAGCAAATTTGTTTATCATCATGGTGTTTGTACAACATATTTTTATGTTAATTGTGTTCGCATCGAATGGAGCTAATACCCGGTAAAAGAAATCATGCGATATTGAAACAATTCTATTGATTCTATAGAGTTTCGTTTGGTTTAAACAGAAACGAAACAACAAGGCAATTTTTAGATTAGTAAACTTGAAATATTTGTAGAAATTTGTAGTTCTGAATCGTGGGCGGAGCAGGCCGCGTAGCATTGTTTTCTTGAGGACGGGACGGCATATTCGGCTTTACCACATATCTTTCACTCTAAATTATTTATTCATGGGCGCCGTTCTAGGAACTAGTAGAATTCCTTAAAGATTTCCTCTTGAGGCTTCATAGCTGGTCCAATGCTGACCTTATTCATGAGTACAATTCATGCCCCTTGTGGATTCTGACACTTTACTTATTGGCGACCTCTTGTCTACGTAACTACTATTTTCAGTCAAAAATAGCGGTTCAATACAGTGAGCCGTATAAGTCGGAGTTGTAACAGCCTATGGAAATCAATTTAGTTCATGTATTTAACTGTTTGGGAAAAGGAATATGACCAATAAAAAATTGTCGGACTCTAATTCTGAAAGCGAGCACGGAAGCCTGTAGAAACTGGCTTAACTTCAATCAAATTAATTATCACACATGCCGACCAGCCGAGTCAGAATTATTTCTTCATGTTGGAGAGATTATGCTCTTGCTATCTATTTAATTGGTTCCGTTTAGACATAGTTAATCGAATATTGAGTTTGATTTCACTAAGCTAACCAGAAGGTGTGGAAAAATAGGACTCCACATAAATATTGGTTGACCTGCATTTAAAAATAATTCAACTATTTTGTTGAATACGGTACTCCTACTTTGATCCAAGATCGGACTAGTTTTCATACCAAATAAACGATATTTGTGACAACTAGCGCAAGACATGCTTCAGAGCTAAGATCTGCTCTTGAGATTTTACCCCACTTACGCGTGGTCACGCAATGTTCTACACATGACGTAAGTATACGCAACCGAGGTCTAGTTTAGGATATTGTATAGGAGAGTTTCTCGGCTCTATAGCATGTAAGCCATGTGACGCATAGCACTGTATAGCCATTTGGCTGGTACAAT